>MQRK01251319.1:51225-61594 GCA_001938485.1 Girardia tigrina
ATATATATATATATATATATAAAACAATCAATATAAAAATATTGATTGAAAATTCGTTAAATACAAAATATATATTATATATTATACTTATCTAATCACCGTGAAAATCTTGATATCGGTCACATTAACATTATCAATATATACTTGGAGAATCATTGTCTATCTGGATTATCGTATTACAAAAGAAAAGAAATTTCTTCTCACTTCATTTCCAGATATTTTGAGAAGATCCCTTACGTAACATAAATTTATTTCGTTGAATATTCGTGGAACAATTATCACCGTTTCTGTTATAGATTTTATCCATCCGTTATTTAATTGAAATTATATATTTTTACATTATATATTTTTTCATCTATTTATCGTAAAAATAGATATTTACCATCGTGTTCAAATATCTATTTTTACAATCAGGTGCAACCACTATAATAAAAAGGAGCACGTAAGAACACAATGTTATGAAAATCCAAATAGATTCAGAGAACGGGAGCAATGGAAACGGGACAACAGAAAGACTGGAAGAGATGACAGGAGAAATTACTCGAATGTGAAATATGGAGAGCGAAATCCAAAGACAAATAGAAAATGTTCATGGGCAGAATTAGGAGAACGAAATGAGGAATTGGACAGAATGTCGGAAAGAACAGGTAGAAGGGAAGATGTTACAAGAAGAGATTACTTCACGAATAATAGGAATTTCAGAGACGAGCAGGGAAACAAGGATGCACGATCACAGGGAGAAGTGATCAGTGTGCTACAATAGGAAGTAAGTGTAGATGTATGATTGATTGTATGTATGAATGTGTATGTGATTGTATGTTTGATGATGTGTTTAAAAATATTTCTCTGGAGATATGTATACTGAATGGTGAACAGGATGGAAATGATGGAAAATGTGATAATATAAAAACCGAAAAAGAGAAGAAAAGAAAAAAGAATGCAGATGTATTAAGAATACCAATGTTTAACATAAATTATAAAGAATTGAAAGGACGACCAAGTATAGAGTTTCGCATAAACAATAAAAGTGTACAGTGCCTGTTGGACACAGGGCCCGAGTCAATGTTATTAAAGCAGAGATTATCAAAGATATGAAAGATATCAAAATAAAAGAAACAAAAAGACGAATATACAGTGCAAATGACTCGGAACTTATAAACTATGGAATTGTGCCACTAAAAGTGATAATTGAAAGGTTAGAGAAAACGATTGATTTTTTTGTAGTTTAAGAACTAGATCCAGAAATGATAGCAGGAATAGATTTTATGGACAAATTTGGAATAAAGTTGAAGAAAGAACCATCTCACACAGAAAATGTATTAGTAATACGAGACAGCCTCTCTGATGAGGATAGACTAAAAAGAATTAAAGAGCTGTACGAAAAAAAATTGACGACCAATTAATTAGACTTTTAACAGAATATAAATCAATATTTATGGCCGACAAATGGGATATTGGAAGAACCTTACTGACAAAACATAAAATCGAAACGCATGGAGAACCGGTATTAGTGAAACCGTATCGACAGCCGAAACATTTCGAAGAAAAATTAGACGATATCATTAGAAATTATGAAGAAAACGATATTATCGAAAAGTGCAGTTCCCCGTGGAATTTCCCTCTGGTATGTGTTTGTAAAAAGGAGAAACAAGACATAAGAGTATGCGTAGATTTTCGACAATTAAACAAAATCACGGTCAGATCTGCTTTTCCAATTCCAAATGTAGAAGAGATGCTGAACACACTAAATGGAGCAAAGTACTTTAGCACGATCGACTTAGGAAGCGCATACCATCAAGTAGAGCTGGAAGATGAATCAAAAATCAAAACAGCATTTTCAACAAAGAATGGTCAATACTGTTTCAAGAGAATGCCGTTCGGAATTGCGGCGGCACCAGCAACGTTCCAAAAACTAATGGTAGAAGTTTTGGGCGAATTGAACTGGAAAGAGCCAGTTGTATATTTGGACGATATTTTAATTTTTGCGAAATATAAAAAGGAACACCTTAAACGAATTGATCATGTATTTAGTAAAATAAAGGAATCTGGTCTAAGAATAAACCCTGAGAAATGCCAATTCTTGGTTGAAAGGACAAAGTTTTTAGGATACGTGATCAGCAAAGATGGCATAAAAACAGATCAGATAAAGATCGATGCGATTAGAAAGTTTCGGAACCCTTCATGTATTAAGCACTTAAGAAGTTTTTTAGGTTTAACAAACTATTACAGAAAATTTCTTAAAGACTACGCAAAATATTCAAAAGTATTGGAAGGGCTGTGTGGAAAGAATAAATATAAAAAAATAATATGGACGGAAGAGTGTAACGATGCATTTCAGAAATTAAAGGAAAAAATGATCAAAACACCAATACTAGCATATCTAGATTTTGAAAATGAGTTCATATTGGATACAAACGCCAGCTTTGATACCATTGGAGCAGTGCTATCACAGAAAGATATATATGGAAGAGAAAGAGTGATTGCATATGGATCCCACAAAATGAACAAACATGAATTGGGATACTGTATTACGAGAAAGGAACTGCTGGCAATCTACTATTTTACGCAACACTTTAAACACTATCTTTACGGCAAAAAGTTTTTATTAAGAACAGATCACAAAGCCATCACATTTATGTTGCGACAAAGAATCCAATAACCCCACAGTTTCAAACTTGGATAAATTTTCATAGTGGGTTGGATATGAAAATGGAATACCGGAAAGGCGAAAAACACTCTAACGCCGATGCAATGTCGAGGAATTCCTGCGAAATGTGTGTACAATGTCAGACGATGCACGAAGAAGCTAAATAAGGAAAAATTAAAACAAGAATCTTAGCCCTTGACGATGATTCAAAAGAATTCAGATGACAGAAAGATAATGATGAGATAAACCAAATTAGAGAAGATATTAGAACTGGGAAAACAAAGAAATGGGTACTGAAAGATGATATCGTGACGACAATGGATAATAAATACTGGATCCCGAAAATGAAAAGAACTGAATTTGTGGAAGATATACACAAGATGCTATGTCATGCTGGTAGCAAGAAAGTTTACAATTATTTAAAAGATGACTTTGATATGAATAATATGAGAGAAACGATAAAGGAAATCGTACAAAGCTGTGTAAATTGTCAAAAGAGAAAGACCCTAACAACGAAAACAAAAGAGAAGCACATGAAACAATTTGCAGATGAACCCTTCCAAAAACTATGCATGGATTTCTGCGGACCGTCTAAAAGAAATATTAATGGATATCAGATAATCGATCAATTTAGCAGATACATAAGTTTAAATGTCGTTGCCCATCAAGACGAAAAAACCGTAAGAAAAGTATTATTAGACAAATGGATTTGGAAATTCGGACCACCAAAAGAAATCCATATCGACAGAGGAAAAACATTCGAATCAGCACTTTTTAAAGACACATTGAATAAGTTTAAAGCTAAAATAGTATATTCCAGCCCCTACCACCACAATACCAACGGGATCGTGGAGCGACAATTTAGAACAATTAGAGATGCCATAAATATACGAATGAAGGATGAAACTCACAAAGACTGGACGGAAATTTTGCCAGAGGTGGAATTTATGTTAAATAGCACAATTCAAGTTACTATAGGCGTCTCACCAGCGGAAATAATATTTGGCAGGAAGTTAAGACATTGGTGGAAAAATACCAAGGAAGAAAAGGCCAGGAAAGAAAAGAGCATAAATGTAGTAGAGACAAATCGAAATTTTCAAGTTGGTGACAAGGTGTTGATAAAGAGAGAAAACATAATAATAGAAGAAGATCGATATATAGGTCCGGCAACAATAAAGAACCGTAGACACGAAAGAAGTTATGAATTGGAATTAGATGATAAAATTTTGATAAGAAATGTAGAATGGCTAAAGCCATTTAAATCAAGGGGGATGTGAAGAATATTTTTGAATGGTGTTTATTGTGTGTTGTTTGGTATGTTGTTTTAGGATTGTGTTTCTCCCACCCAGGTGGAAGATTGATATCTTAAATATTTTAAAACGACGAGTTGTTTAATCAATTATTAAAAGTTAAATAATCACTTTAAAATTAAACTAATATTTCATAAATAATATTTTAATAATAATTTCTTAAAATAAATAAAAATTATTTTAAATTTCAATTATAAATAATTTTTGTAATAATTAAATTATAATTTAAAGTATAAATTATTTATGTAATGATTAAATTGTATTTTAAATTTGTTTGAATAATAAGACGTTAAAGAATATTATTAAAGATTATCAATCAAGAACGATGACAAGCTATACAAGTTTTACGGAGAATTGTTGTAGTGAAAATTCAAATTGTGATAATAATAAATGTAAAGGAAACTCAATTAATGGCCATACCTGTTTACACTGTAATTTTTTATAACTTCCATGATTTTATTTGATCGAGTAAACTGATCGGAAATTTGTATAAAGTTTTCAATCGGGATTTCCAAACAACAGTCTATTTATTTATATAATTCATTTATACATTTATGCAATACGATATATGACCAATAAGTAACTAAACGAATTGATTCATCTATAAATTTCGAGTTATCGCATCATTGAGTTTAGGACAACTAAAACAATTCAACTAATTTGTTCCTACCCAATCGCAGTTATATGATATTCTCATGTTATATCTCGAACCATTTAATCGGAATACTTTCAAAATGGGTTCAATAAAAGTGTTCAGATGATATCATAAAAGTTTTGATTACATTTATTGTCAATAAATAACAAAAGAAATACTAAGTTCGTTCGTGGAATTTAAAATCAAGTGTTAATTCATCTAAAATTGTTGTATATTATACTAAAGTTATATTATATTCGCAACATTCCATTCAATTTCATCATCCATCTCCAAACAATCATGATCCTCTATACAACATATTTACAAATGACGCCACATCCCTCATACGGCGGCCATTCTCGGAATCCTCACTCCAAACCTATCCATGTCTGACTCGTCTTGTTGTATCACAACCCCGACGAACCTAACCATCGCATTCGGACCTTCGGTGATCAAGAGAACCCCCTGAACATTCCATTTTGGACCAGGAGTACTATAGAGGATCAGAATTGTTGAAGAGTTTATTATTCTAATTAATTACAAAATTATGGTAAACTTATAAAATTATAATAATTATTATAAGCCGCTATATTTGGAGTCCGATAAAACAAAATAAAACGTAAGGTTTGAAAGTATATATTAAAATCAATCCAAATATTTATCCAAACGTGAGAAAATATAACCCATTAAATAGATTCATGTTTACTAATAAAGCACCATTCTCATATATAAAGATTATTGTAAAGAAACATCATTCAAAACCCAAAAGGAAGAACAAATAAAATTATTAAAAAATAAAGTTTGAAAATAACAACAAAAAAACTATAAAACTACCTAGATAATAGTTCAGGAGTACTGGTCCGTACGGGAAAATAATAAGCGTAAATAATAATTCGTTGGTCGTAACACTGTCGTAAATAACTCGCGTTTAACTGTGCCTTCGTAAAATTGTCGAAAAGAAATAGTATACAAATTTGTATCACTCGTAAAAATATTCAAAATTTCTTCAATCAAATTATAAAATTGTGAAAATGTGCAATTACCACTTACGTCCGTGCAAAATTAACTCTGGTATTTATACCCGGTTGGATGCATGCATCACCCGATACGTTCTGGTATCTATGTACCTGTTTTGCATTGAGACAGGGTGGAGGAAGGGTTATTGGATGTTTACAATCATCCTGTCTGCAGCATCTGCGATTCACGGATGTGACACCTGTAATCGTTGCAAACAGCCTGTCAGTCCTTTTTGCCTCGGCTAACTGTTTGTTTATCTCTCGTTTCTGGAGGTAAATGTTTGGTGACGATTCAGCGACAGGATGAAACAGTCTCGTTACCACACGGCAGTCGGTTTCTCAATCGTTCATGTCAGGATATACAGGATGCCGACTCGCACACTAAGGAATCTATTAATCGTCTGTAACCACAGACATCTGCGATGTTTATCAATGATGTCGGGTTCGATAAGTTGTTCATTATTCAACTTTCGTTTTTAACAATTGTTTATTTAGGATGCTGCTGCTTATCGGAACCGCTACTGGTTATTCGGGGAATATCGCAATCATAGGTCGGTAGATTTTTATGATTCACATATATATATCCTTCCATATCCTTTTTCGACACTTCAATACCTTCTTTTTCTGCTATCAGACAGCTTTTCTCGGTCGCAAAATGATGTCGCTCATGACTCTTTCTCACCTCATTTAATTTTCTCACTTGTTGAACAATACAAAATTTCCTTTCTGTCCATTTTCTTGGTACTCTAGTTAAGACACCTGCCTTGTTTAGTTCAGAGCGAACCCAATCACACTCCCAATCTATTTCGGACTCGTTTAAAATACTGTCTATCTTAGCCAAACGTCTCCTGGCCAATATTTCACTCATTCCGGTAACTTTTATTCGGCTTTTTCTTGTCATCAACGATTCGAGCAAACCATGAACTACAACTGAATCTGTAACAATTAATAACTTCTTCACATTCCATTTCAAAGCCAAGTTAATTCCTTTCATAATCGCTTCAAGCTCAGCAATGCTTATATGTGCACAATCATTTTCTTGACTTAACCAGCTTCCATCTTCGATCATGTGGTCTCCGATTTGCATCACACCATCGGCTCTTATCCACATTCCAACGACCTCATACTGGATCTGAATTACTAATACAATCCATCACTTTATGAATAAAATTAATAGACTCTTCATTCACCGGTTCATTCCATTATAATCCATTACGCGACCGTTTTATGTAACTACATGCTACACGCAACCGCTTTCCAATCGGGTAAGGGCCCAATAATTTTTCACAAATCGAATATACACTTCTTCGAGTGATGTTATCTGGGACGTTCAAGGGCAAAGGCGTTCTTTTCGTCCAGTTTAATACTCCATCACATTGAGACAATTGAATACCAAGAACTCTCGCTCAGTTTAGTTCCTCTGGATCTTTACATTGTAAATCTTACTTCGATAAATGATTCTATCTTCTTCTACTCTCACTATGTCTTCATTTACAATGATATCATCTACATAATGACGAGTTCCATGGCGAACTTTTTCATCAATAGACAAAACCTTTCCTAAAATCATGGACATTATTTTCAGAGCGGATATTAAACAAAATTCTAATATTGTAAGCTCGTAAAATTCACCATTAATTCGCACTCTCTGGTACTTCCATAAAGTTGAATCTACTTCGATTTGTAAATAGGCATTTTTCAAGTCGATAACTTTGCAATTATTTGGCATACTTCTTCATTCACGAAGTTCGTCATCCACTGATACTGCATCTAATGTATGAGAACTAATAAATTATACTCTCGAAGTAGGAGGAAAATGCAGGCTCTCCCAAATCGATAATTGACCCCCCCTGGGTGTGGTGCAGTCACCCGTTGCCATGGTAACGGTTAGCATAGCAGCGGGTCCGGTTACCATAGCAACGGTCGCAATCACCTTAGCAACGGTCGCGGTTACCATAGCAATGGTTCCGATCACCCTAGCAACGGTTCCGATTCGTCCCCGGTACCTTGGAAACACTTCTGATTGGTTCCCGGGTCCCTAGTAACGGTTTCGGCTCCCATAGCAACGGTAACCAAGGAAGTTTTTCATCAGCAACGGATACAATGATTCAAGGCGCTTGTAACCATGGTAACGGTTACCGTATCCATAGCAACCGTGACCCTTTCCATAGCAACCATAGAAAAAAGTGCTAATCGATTGCTGCACATCTCACAAGTGTGCTAATCGATAGTGCACATTGTGCCGCACATTTATAATGTGCTAGCACAGTGCTTTTTAAGTTGCACATGTGTAAAAGTGCAAAAATCAATACATGAAATTTTTAAAAGTGCTAGTATTAAAAATCGATATCATGTCTTTGATGCAAATTTTGATTCTCTATCTGAATGTGCAATTAGAAATTTCATATATTGATTATATTTTCCTATAATTAGCATAATGTGCAAATTTATACAAAATGCACATCGATTTTAGAGACTGAAGAAATCAGAATATCAAAAAAGTGCTGATGCACTTGATTAGTAACCCTATACATACATTCAGATTCCATATCAACATTTTCAAAAAAGTGCTGAAATATCGATTTTTTCGAACATTTCTGAAATTATCAAGAAAGTGCTCAAAAATTGATTTTTTTGTATATATATGAAACCCCTATGATATATGTGTGTTGTCTACCATCATACAATACGTAATGAATCGCCCAATGTACCTCATCATCATTCACAAGTACCATGGTTACCGTAACCAAGATACATAACCTTTTATTTTACATGTAAAATCTACATTTATAAAACTCTTATAGTACTTAAAACATGCATCGACATTATACATAACATCTACATAATCAGCTAAAGTACCTGAGCCTAGGCATCCTCAATCACAAGTACCATGGTGATCGTAACCAAGATAAATAACCTTTTATTTTACATGCAAAAACATATGTAATACCTAAAACATGCATGGGTATTCTACACCAGAAGAATCATTATATTCAATTTTTTATTTATTTAAAGTAACACATTAAGACAAACAATAACTTTAAAAAACATTTATTTCTTTGAAATATAATTTTGACACAACGCTAAACACCTTTTATAAGCACAATGTGAACCATGTTCACGATATATACACGTAATGTTTTTTGGTATCGCTTTTAGTTTGTCACATTTATATGTGCAAATTCTCAGTTCAGGAAATAAAGACTTTATCAACTTTTCCTTTCGTCCATCATCATTATCCTTGATATAGAACAATACTTCAGTTAAATTACATAGTGATCGAATGTCTCGCATTCAACAATCCTGACAAAACTTGAAATTGTGTTCTTCCTATGTCAATTTATGATGATGTAATGTTAAATAAGCATTTATTCTTTGTGCTTTGTTTGAACAGCAATGCATTTTAGGTCTTGAAATTACACCCAAACATTATATTACATTTGTAACACTAATTTAACTTACTGAAATACATAATGTAATGGATTTAACATATTGTCAACATACATTATACACAACTCTTTAATCATATCCACTGTAATTATTATCCAATCCTCATCATTATTATCTACAAATCTTTCAAAATAAATAAAGAAGATAGACATTTTTCAACAATAACAATTTATTAACATAACAACTTTGTTTATAACAATTGGCGTTTAAGCCAGTTTATACAATAATTTCCTCAAAGAAATGTTAGCGGATTTTGATACATTACATCATTATATATGACAGGTTGTTGCATTCATTCCAATTTTGTTACCAACGTTGATGGGTAATACATCCAAAGTGGATCGAATACTTGAATAAGATCTGAAGTACATGTACTGCAATCCAGTGTTCTCCAAGTAAATTAGCAGTTTGAGTATTAATTACGTATCCTCCATCGAGTAGATAATCTGGAACTTTATCAGGCGAATATACTCCTCGGAATTGAGGATATCATTTCAATGTTTTTTCAATTTGATATGTACTATATATGTAAATATAAAAGGTTTAGATACAGGTTACTTCATATATTATTTCTGTTCGAAATTGATGTTTTCAGTTTTAATGCTGTGTTTATACAATAACTGTACCATCTTTTCGTACCATCTTTTCACTATCAAATACTCCATATACATACATTGTAATTGCATTATCTAATGCCTTATGGAATCTTAAATCCAATTTTAAATTGTCTGTTCGCGGCATTTGTATTTGATCAACATCAAAATCAGGTGCCAAGACAAATGTAAAGTAGGGGTATTTTGATTTGAAATCATCCATAGTGATTCCATTATTCATATTTTTATTCACAAGTACCATGTTTAATATTATAGACTTGTAGTATGCTTCAGTAAAATCATTCTTTTCAAAGTAAATTTGATATGAATCTCTATAATAAATTCCTCGAAATAGGGTTAGGGAGCTAATATTACAGTTGTCAAATGCTGAGCAATATGTTGCGAGTAGGGGAAAAATGTATGTTCGGCACCACCCCCCCCCGGGGGGGTCGTCCCTAGTTACCGTGGTTGCCATGGTTACGTAACCAGTTACCACGCGGGGTTACCATGGCAACGGTCGCGATCACCCTAGAAACGCTTCTGATTGGCTCATTGGTTCCCTAGAAACGGTCGCGATCACCTTAGCAACGCTTCTGATTCGTTCCTGGTTCCCTAGCAACGGTCGCGATTACTTAAAAACACTTCTGATTGGTCGACGGTTCCCTAGCAACGGTCACGATCACCTTAGCAACGGTCGCGATCACCATAGCAACGGTCAC
>MQRK01251323.1:0-13320 GCA_001938485.1 Girardia tigrina
CAACCCAATACGTCGAGCCTCCAAGCGAGGATGAGATACGGATCACCATATCTCAACAAAGCAATTGAAATGCACCCGGACAAATTGCAGTGATTGTAGAGGTTTTTAAATGGGAGGGAAATTACTGATATGATATGGAACGGAGATCATAACCAGTTCCCAGCCGAGTGAAGAAGTGCTAAAATGGTAACAATTTTCTAGAGAAAGGGTTTGAAATCTGATGTGAATAATTATAGGGAAATATTTTTTTAAAAGTAACTGACATGGTTTGTGTACAAATTCTCATAACTTTAATCTGTCCAGTGATGGAAAGAATACTAGATTATTTGCAATTTTTTCCAGCCTAAATGACCTACTCTTCAAGCCATAAATATCCTCATATACAGGAATAAGATAGATATTGACAAACAAAAATATATTTCATCTTCATTGATCTAGAAAAGACTTTCGAGAACGTCATACGTTAAGTCTAAAAAGATGTCTAAAAAGACGCTATCTATGATAATTTTTTTGATTCTACGGGGAGTAGCGATTTTTTCATGGAAAGAATGGTCAGACAGGGAAGTGTGATGAGACCTTATTTTTTAACTTAGTTTTCGATGAAGTCAATTAAATAGCTATATAGAAAGGTTTAACGGAGGATGTAACCATTATTGGCATTATTGATGCTGAAATGAGAGTCAAAAAGGCGTTTAATAAGTTGATCATTCGTTTTCAGAAGTTTATTTATTTATTTTTTAATTGGAGATTGTTGTGTTGTGTCGTTTTGAGGGTTCTTTGACTTCTGACACCTATTGTTAAGGACAGAAGGTGTCCTAAATCTATCGAAATAATAAATCCACGAACGAAATAAATTTATTCATTATTAAACATTTTTTTAACTGTTAATTAAAAATCCATAATAATCAATTTCAATAATTTTCCTTATTATTAATTTTAATAACAATTATAAGTAGGGCACTACAATGATCGTTATGTTGAAAAATGATGCCTACATACAAAGAGCTTGTTGTGTTATAAAAATGGCCCCTTTTAGAATTAGTTTTCTTTGTCAGTCCAGGTACTCTTTGACCGCACCTGTTTGTGACAAATGTTGTTCCTAAGAGTACTTATTTTAATAGTGATATCTTAATTCGGTCGGACTATCAGTACTCCTTTCCCAAGCAGTTATAACTAACATTATTCGAGTTTTGGAGTTTTTTAAAAAAGTATTATTAAAAGTTAAGATAAAGCATTTATAGATTTTAAATAATACATTTTTGCAACATTTACTTAAAATATTTTTATGAAAAATAAGTAAAACATTTAAATGTTATGTAGCAATTTTTTGAAAAGTTAATAAAATATTTTTAAATAATTTGAAAATAAATAATAAAATATGATCATAGGACTTGCTTTGATGTCTTCTCACAGCACAATTCTAAACAATTATAAATTTTGCCAAATTAATTAAATAAAAGATAAAAAGAATTAATATAATAATGATAAAGTAATAGCAAATTTAATTATTATTAATTAAAAATTGCTATTTATATTAATTTATTTTTTAATTAGAAAAATGACCAGTAATAATTAAAAATATTTATATGATTATATTTTATTAAAAAAAATATTTGATTTGTAGAATAATATAATTAATAATTTTAATCAAAAGTTGCGAGAAAGTTTTTCATTCTCCTTTTCAGTAATGGAAATAAGAGCAAAAATTAAAAGTTTAATAATAAAAAAGTATTATTAAAATATAAATAGAAAAATAATTCTCTGATATTTCCGTATGTCTTTGAGACAAGAATAAAGTCAATATAAGCTGTTTTAGTATATAAATATTAATGAGTTTTGTGTTAGAGTTATCAAAAGAATCATATATTAATTAGGAAAAAGTCATTAAATTCAAAACAATGCTGATGCTCCAGATAAAAGAGGAGTAATTCTTTGTAGAAGGAATACGAGAATGTCAATATTAATAAGTATTTTTCTTTATATTATACTAAATAACAAATAAAACTATTTTCGGTTCTTGTAATTTTTTAACTGATTCATGCTATATTCTTGACGCTACTTTACCACATCCTTTATTTGTTTCTTGTAGCTCGAGTGGTAACATACAATTTGAATTACCCAACTGACATGGCTTCGTTACGACAAAGAAGTGAGCAAACAATCTTGAGAAGTTCTGCTTCATCCGTCGTGAATAAAAGTTCTCCATCATTACTAATATATGACTACTACTTTTGATCGTTTAGAGCAGTGTTTCTTAACCTGCAGTCCGTCTATATTTTTTTGAGAGTAAAAAATATTAAAGTTAGATTTATCCATCCATATATTTATAACTAAAATGTCTTACATTTGTTGATGATCTAGTCATTTTACAAGCAAGAGATGAATAGGTAATATTTCATTCGTTTGCAGCTTATGGTGGTCGAAAGTTAAATCCTTAAAGCAGCAATGGGAATTTCAATGAATTGGAAGTAGATTACTCTCACGCTCACATTATATGTAGGACCCTAGGTGACTAGAGCATACATGCACCGACGATTCACTCACCCCTTCTGTAGTATACAGCTTTTAATTGTGCTGATTGCCAAACACTCTTATTGTGAACGTTTCGTTACAAATAAAGGGTTTATCTGTATTGGTTACGCCCATTTTATTTAAGTTGAATAACAAAGTTGAATGATAATAGTAAGTGAATATGCGAGTATGGAATATGTGTATGGAAATATGTTAAAATGTGATGAGTGTGGTGGGAAGATGTGAAGTACCAATGGAAGTTATTAACCAATTAGAGTAGAGTTTTTTGATATCGAATAAATGAAAGTATTTCTCACATGTAGTTATCCTTCGACTCTTTGTGTTTGACTAATCTAGCTGTAGCTGTATATGACAATGACAAAGCGTTCAGCAACAGGCTTGAAAAAACTCTTTGCTACAGTGTGGAATTTTAGTCGTTTGACTTCATGGAGTCTAATGTTGATAAGATCAAGTCGAAATGTTTTCTTTGTGATGATGTATTGAACAATGAGGCAATGAAGCCTATAAAACTCAAACGACATCAAGAAAGCAAACATAAAGGAATAGTTAACCAAGATCAAATGTATTTTGATATGAGATGTCTGTTCTTTTTTTTACAAATGCAATTTCCGCATTTTCCCAATTTCTATATTTTAGGCAAAAAAGAACTTTACATCTCTAATAAACCTCCTCTTATGGTGAAAGCGTTCAGTGAGCAAACAAAAGACTTGGAAACAGCTGCTGCAGCATCTTATAGTGTGAATTTAGCAATTGCTAAAAGTAAAAAGTCATACACGATTGCTGAAAATCTGATCAAACTCTGTTGTATTCAGATGTAGACATTGTTATGCGGTGATCATGAGGCTAGCAAGATAAGAAGTATTCCATTGTCTGAAAACACTGTTAAAAAACAAATTGGTGAGATATCGCTGGATTGCAAAAAACAACTGAAAATTGAAGTTCGTTCAAAAACATTTGCAATTCAACTGGACGAAAGTACAACTGTTGCTGGCGAGACATTATTGCTCATCTATGCCCAGTACGTTACAAAGAATGGAAATATAAAATAAGACCTCCTTCACTCTTTCTGTTTGGCAATCACATCAAATAGGGAAGACATATTTGCAGCTGTAAATGACTTTTTTCTATTGTAATGTATTTGACGGAGAATGCCATTATGCTTGTCGCATGTGTCCTGATAGATATCACCAATGTCGTGAAAGATTTATTCTATACCTCAAAAGCGATAAATTAGGCGAAAATTCCATGTTGCGATTTAAATTGCGAAGGACGTACGAATAAATCTAACTAGCTTCGTATTTAATTCATTATTATTGATTAAATCAATAATAATTATTTCCATATATATAAATTATGTATGATAGTATTTGGTGGCTACTACAGTTTCCACGGTTTCTTATTGAGGGATCTGTTAGAATAAAATCTGGTGTTTAAAGGGTCTATTTTACAAAAAAGTTAAGAAATACTGGTTTAGATTATCGGCATCAACAGAGCAGCCCCAGTAAATAGATATATAAATTCCAGTGTACAGTAGAACAACCATTCTAGAGCTATCAGATGTGACAAATATCATGATATTATTTTCTAGTTTTAAAAAAAATATTTTGTTTTCTGGTGAGGTATCTCTGCTTTAAAAATGTATTATAGTCTATTCTTTAATTATTTAATAAATGGAACATTAAGCTCCTTTTTAATTATGATAACTAACTACATTCACACATGGTGTTAAATTTGCAAAATAAGAACGAAATATCAATTATAAATAAATTTTAAAAATAATGGGAATTTTTTTAAAAAGACACGAGTTATACAAGTTCAAAATATAGTTTTTTTGTGATAATATATTTTGACGAGTTTACTGCCATCTTCAGATTATTGATTTTTAGGGTTTGTACTGGTTTTAAATAGGAAATTGATGATTGTGTAATCTACTATGTAAAATTAATCGAAAGCTTTTAACAAAAAAATATATCTGACAATGAATTAATAATAAAAAAAATAAAATGAATGCACACATGGCGCTGTATAACTCAACAAAAGAAAACGATTGAGAACAAAAAAAAGAACTCCTAAACCACGGAATGACGAATTTAAAAGAGTAGAGACAAAAAGCAATTATAAATCCAGAAAAAAATATTTATTGGGCATGCCAAGATAATGGACATTTTCGAAAAGAATGTCAAAGCTTCCAATGTAGTCACTGTCAAAATCTAAAACCAATGGAAGTTGAACAATAAAAGATATTGATGGTCTGACAGAAGAGATTAAGCAAATAAGGATTTAGAGAACGAACGACATGCAAGAATATAAAACAGTTTTAGCAAACTAGAAGATAGGGATGATAAAATGGACAGGAGATCAGAAATATCTGACAGAATATAAGAAAATACATGAAGAGATTATTTTAGAGGTAAACGAAGATTTAGAGACGCACATGGAAATGAGGATGCATGATCCCAAGGAGAACTGGTCAGTGTGCTTCATTTGAAAATCCATTTAGATGTATGTTTGATTTTACGTATGAAATGGCTTCTTGGGAGACTTGTTAACTAGAATGTTAACATAGAAAATCGAGAACAGTGTTAAAGTATAAGACGGAAATAAACTAAATAGTAGAACTGAAATATTGAATATATCAATGTTCAAGATAAATTATTAAGAATAGAATAGACGTTCAAGTGTGGATTTTTACGTAAAAGATATAAAGGTGCATTGTCTTGTGGATACGTGAGCCAGAGTGAATGTAGTTAAGGCTGAGTTATTTAAAAATATGAAAGATATTAAAATCAGAAACACAAAACTTATCTATTTTGCAAATGACTCAGAATTAATATAATTGAATTATTTAATTGAATGTAGCTGTTTAAGGAAAACAAGATCTAGACCCTAAAATGATCACAGACATATATTTTTTTTATAAATTCAGAATAAAACTGAAGAGACAGACACCAAGAGGCTGGGGAAATATTGGTGATCAGAGACAACCCATCAGATGAGAACAGACTAAACGGCATAATGAAATAGATAACAATCAAATTAATGGGTAATGAAGATTTTAACAGAAAATATATCAATATTCATGGCCAAAAAGTGGGATTTGGGAAAAACATCATTGAAAAAATACGGAACAGAAACGCTTGGAGATACGAAGTCTTATCGACAGAAAAGACATTTTGTAGAAAAATTTAATTAGTTATTAGAAGAAAAGGACATAATCGAAAAAAAGAATATCTTAAATTTGATAAATTACATATAATATAAATAATTTAAGTATTTTTATTATTTTTTAAACAATTTTATAAAATTCAAATTTTATGCTACTTGTTAGGAATTTAAAAATGCTATGAAAATTTTTGAAAGAAGGTTATATTAAATATGTAAAAATTAAAATTTTTATATAATTAAATATGTAACGTTTTGAAAAAAATAAAATTACTAAAATTAAGAAGATCAATTAAATTGCTAATAATAAAAATTTTTTGAGAGCTTTTAATATAATATGAAAAGTAAAATGTATAATTTTTATATGTTGACGATTTAAAATAATTAATAAAATTACATGAAACGATTAAATATTTTAAAATGTTATCGTAATTTAAAATTGATTTATAAAGTAATGGAAAAACAAATATGAATATTTATAAGTATTTTTATTTTTATCTTTTTAAGATTTATAAAACAAATTGTTTCTCTAAAAAATAATAAGTTTGTTTAAATATTAGATTTAAACATTTTTTTGTTTGGTATAATAAAAGTTTTGATGTCAGAAATATCTCATAGTAATAATTCCGACGATGTCCCAAGAACCTCTAATACTACTTATTTTATCAATTTATAAATATAAATTTACTATTAAAAACATTGATTATTTAAAGGTTTAAAGATCCGAGTGAAAACTTTGTATAAACATTTTTTTCATTTCGAAATATATTTTTAATGACTGTAAGATCTAATTAATAATCAATTAACAAAATTAATTAACTACTTCAATTAAAATTAATCAAATATATTAATAAAACTCACCAAAGAAATTTAAATAAGTATTCAAAGATGAAATTAAATATTATATATAATGAATACCGTGTTTCATCGAAAAGGACTCCTGGAGTTTAATTATTTTTTAAGGTTAGTCAACTTCTTAATAAAAATCAGACTAAGAACTATTTTCGAGTTAGAAGATCTATCTAAAGATATAAATAAAATCCATTTTATAGTTCAATTATTGACATTTGTCAAGTGCAAGAATATTATCATTATCGAAATAATGCCCATTAGTAATTTGCCTCTGTGCTCCAATTTCTTGTAAAACAAGTGACCCAGGTTGTTCATGTTTAGCAATTACATATTCTTCAAACGAAAAGTGTCTGATTAAAATAACCAAACTCTTAAAGCATTTGCAACGGATTCCTCAGTTATCTTATCCCAAGAATTTTTTACCAATTCATTATTTAACGAATGCTAGGATTGATGGAATCGCCTTTCGTATTACGTTCCAGGTGGTTTTCTATACAGTGAATAGCTTCGAAAATAATGTAATCTTAAAAAGGTTGGATGATAGCCATATCGAGTGATTGGAAGTATCCGGCAGTATCAGCAAATATATCTGATCGGTCGTTGAGCTACAAGAAAATCTTTTATCTTTTACAAATACGTGTGCTTGCCGAATCCCAACATTCCTCTTTGACCAACTCATTAAACAAGAGTATTTATATGATCCATCCCTTCTAAGAGGCGCATATTGTACGCTATATTTTTTCCGTTTCCAAAAGATAATTACATGATATGCAATCAAGACCATCTGTTTTCTTTTAGTATTAATCAATGGCGGTTGATTTTCACCATTTAATATCAAAAAGCATGTTACTCTTGAAATATCACAACACAAGGAAGAAATATAAATCACGCCATTTCCTTTAATATCTATAATTACCTGAGAAACATTATCCATATACGCCCATGTATTATCTATCTCAATCTTCGAAACAAATAGCATCGAAAAAATTGTAAAATCTAGAATGCGTTATATTATTTGTACTTCAACAAGCGTAAATAATGCTGTTGATCTTCTGAGTGATTGCTCATTTCTTTAGAAACCATCGATCCATCCTGCTAACCTTCAAATTGACCCAAAATATCTGAAAGTATTGTACGATGATTAAAGCAAATTCTTTAACACCTGCGATGCGTACAACCAGAGAATCCGCTCTTTCTTGTGCCCCCTTTGCAATGTCTTCTAACTCAGGAAAGAACGCTGATCCTGGTTTGGATTGTTTACTTTCGCCTTCTTCTTAAAGAAATAATTTTTCATATTCCCTGTACGACTTAAGAGAAACATTGTTATCTTTGTAGGAAACATTTAAGATTTGTTTCCAAAATTCTCAGTGTCCTGTATTTTATATTAGGTTGACAAGCGTTTATGTACGTTATTATCCATTATAAATACAAAAAATTAAATTAATCGAATTAAAAGAATTATTAGTTATTTAAAATTTTGAATATGTTCTAGATTCTTAAAGGTCTTTAAAAAAGAGAAAATTGGTTATTTTAGACACTTAAAATACCTTTATTGTATAAAGGAATGGGTATATTTTAGAAGTCTAAAATAAAAGTAAAAGAAACCTTTTTCCATTATTTTTTATTAACTTTCTTCCTAGGTATATAGGTATATAGGTATCCATAAAATTTAGGAACCTATTTTTGAATACCTTTTACTCAATCAATTTTCTTCAATCTTTGCGCAATTACTCATTCTTGATGATAACAAATGATTATGCGAAAATTTGATCAAGAAAACTTTTTAAGGTCTCAGATTTTGGAAAAATGGTTCCATTGGAGTTCCTGAACAATATTAATTGAAAAAGATCTACTTATAAATTATACGTAGTTTATATTAATTTTTAAATTTTTATTGTGTTTTTTTTAAATATTTTTTAATAAAAAATTTGTTGACAAAGTAGAGTTCTGTATGCATAGAGAATGTATATAAAAAATTAATTTTTTTGATTTACTGGTTTATTCTTGAAATGTCTTATTATTCCATGCAACAATATACAAGCATAAGCCTGCTTTAAGCACTCTAATTTTTTCAAAGTAAACTTGTCAGTTATCAAGAAAATCCAATTAAGAACCTTCCCAATATACAAGACGAAGGATAAATCAATTTTCGACCATAAGTCTCCAATCGAAATAATTCCCCAATTTCAACTACGAGCTTTTTAACTGCAACAACTTTAATATAGGCTTTTGGAGCTGGAATTACCGCGGCTGCTGGCACCAGACTTGCCCTCCAATTGATACTTGAAAAAATATTTAAAATAATCTCATTGCTATTATGATACTCCGAAGAGTTCATATAGTTATTTTAATGTGTTAATGCCAAGAGAACATTGTGTATCCAGTAATTTTGAAATAGAGAATTTGTGTGTGATAAAATTAAATGTTAAAATAATTATTGTATTAAAATTAATCTCGAGTTCTGATTTTATTGAAAATAAATTCGTTTTCAAATCACGAATTGATCAAATGATTCTCGTGCTTGCATTTTGTAAAGTTGTTCGCTTTGAAAACTTTGTCTAAACTTCCGTTCAAGTGGATAATATTTCCTATGGATAAAAAGGGGAAACGTATCGTTTCTGTAAACTTGAGACGATATAAAATTGCAACAACTTATTCTATCATCAACTTTTATTTCCTTAAAAATCTATTATTTGTTGTGGTTCTGCATTTGATTATGACGCTTCTTGCAATGGATTCTACAAAGGATGATGTGGGCATATCCAGAGTTTCATTTAGTAAAGACAGCTTGATGATATACATAACATAAAAAGAACACACTATTACAAATTGAGTATTTAATATGAATTATATTTAGAGATATAGGGTACTTGTTACAGAAATAATTGTAATAAAATATATTTCAAAACTTATTTTTGTTTCTTCTCACATTGAGAAAAATATTTTTAAATATTCCAAGCGACAGTGCCAGATTACTGACTATTTTTTGATAAAACTTGATTGGTTGAATGAAATCACGCTAATCTAAAATTCTCAGTAAGCTGGCCAACGTGACCTAATTAATTGTGCTTCATGCGACACTCCGTTAAGACAAGGATGTCATTTTCGTTCAATTGAAAATCCTTTCCTGAAATTTAATATTATCGAAATTCAATTTATTTGTACAAATTTATTTATTGTTATAAACCTACAGCATTTTTTAAACAACTTTTACAATTTCTAAACAAATAAATTTGTCTTCGTTTGCTCAAAAGGAATACAAAAAGCAAAGAAAGAAATCTCTAATATTTGAGGTGTCAGTTTGAGTTTGCCTGCAGCTGGGATTGTATCCTGTTGTGTCTATTAAGACAATTAAATCTGGATAAATTCTCTGAAGTTTTGTTTTAAATCAAAATAAAATGTCATTAAATTAAAAGAAATAATAATTATTTTTAATATAATATTTCGCGTAGGTGGACAGCGATCGGAACGTAAAAAATGGATGCATTGTTTCGAAGGGGTCACTGCGATTCTGTTTCTTGTGGCAATGTCAGAATACGATCTGAAACTCGTTGAAGATTCGAGCACAAACAGAATGCATGAATCAATGCGCTTGTTCGATTCGATTTGCAATAGTCAGTGGTTCGTTAACACCAGCATCATTCTCTTTCTGAATAAGAAAGATCTTTTCGGAGAGAAGGTCGTCAAATCTCCACTGACCGTTTGTTTCCCGGAATACACTGGAGCGAATATTTACGAGGAAGCGAGTGCTTACATTCAATCACAATTCGAAGAATTGAATAAGAAAAAAGAGACCAAAACGATTTACACTCACTTTACGTGCGCAACGGACACCAACAACATCCAAGTCGTATTTGACGCAGTTATTGATGTCATTATCAAAAATAACCTGAAGGACTGTGGCTTATTTTAAAAGTAAAAGGCAAAATAAATATTTTTTTCACTCTGTAGAAAATATTAGAAAAGAACTTCTTGATACTTAAATAATTAAAAAACAACATATCAGCACATGAAGCATATCTTTATGGTTTTGGTTTTCTTTATTCTTGATTATCATTTGCACTGAGGGACACAGATCTCTTTGGAATGTTGTGGAAAGGTCCAAAGACCTTTGGACCCTTCATGAAAGTATCATTAACCATTTACTTTTGTGATTATAATCTTATTTGACTGATCGAATATCAACCTATTTTTCATCGCCTTGATGTATAAAAATTAATTTTGTTTGGATTAAATTATCATTATTTATATTTTTTTAAAAAAAACTTACAAAGAAAACTTGCATTACTCCTAAACCGTCCATAAAAACTGTCTTTATTCCATATATCTTGAAGAAGGATGTATTAAGAATTGAGTCCATTTCTTTGGGTTTGTTGAACTTTTTGTGTATTTGTATTTGTTTTAATGAGAATATTAAAAGATTTTATTGTGTTTTGTTATTTAAGTGTATTTCTTATATCAGTGTTTTAATAAAAACAATGTCAAATAAAGCCTCAGCAGTACTAAACATTGTGTTTGTAAAAAGTTTCATGATGTAAAGTATATATAAGGGAGAGAACAAAAGGCCGACAACAAAAGAAAAGGAATGAAAGAAGCAATAACAAGTGCCTTAGTAACAAAACAGTCATTAAATAACAACTCCATCAGCAAAACAAGTCGAATGTCCCAAACAAAAGCATCAGTCCTGCTTCTTGCAGTCCTCACAGCATAATGTTCGTTTACTCATTGAAACAGAACTCTTTGGCTTTCTCTCCTTGTGTCAAGTAAGAAAGAAATTAATTTAGAAAAATATATTTTCTTTTCTTTAATTAAATAAATTATTTTTTACTTTTTAATAAAACTGATTTTTCTTTATTTCTTTGTAACAGGTTTTGAAAAAAAATATCAAAATATTTCTTATGAGATCACTCTACAATCAGACACCAAAATCAGTCATTAGTTAAACTTCAAAATTTTAATTTACATTTATTAAGAAATATATTTTCTAAATTAAAATTATGAAATCAAAATATATTAATATTCTAAACTTATATTTACTTAAACCAGGACAGTGAAACATTTTTTACTACTGACAGCAAATGTATGGTCGTTTCTTACAGGGAAGACGAAAAGATCTCGGAGACCGAAACCATCCAACCCCGTAGGAGGCGTTTTGGGTGGCTGTTAGTGACTCTTTTGTCTGGATGGACCCTCTAAAGAGCCTAGAGGCTCAATTAAATTTGAAAGAGTTGAGAGGCTCACTACCGATGGCCATATGTTTCACCAGACACAAAGTCAATCACCATAGAATTTATTAATATGTTAAATTGATTAAACTAAACCCATATTTTATATTATTGAAATCATCTAATTTACGTCGTTATTTATGGATTTACGGAATATGTTGCTATTGTTATTTATTAATTCTGATAGTTTATTAATACTTTGTGTATATCTTCATATGCAATGTTGTTTGTTATGTATTGTAAACATGTTTCGATGTTATAATAAAAGATTTAATTACCTCTAAATTCTAAGTGTTCCACCGATCCCCAGATTGACCCGAAGACCGGAAGGTGATAGCAAAAGCTCGAGGACAAGTTAGGAGCTTGGATTCGAAAACCTAGGTTCACCTTTACCAGATTCAATTATTTTTCTCAATTCAGTTTCTGTTTCCATTTTTATAATATTTAACTTTTTTTAATTGATAACATTAATATATTTAGGCCCTTCCACCCTTATGGGCTCTATCATTTTTATTTGACCACAACAAAATTTAATTTTTCATCGAGATTTTGTTAATATTAAATAATACATTTTTGGTTTGAATTTTAATTTATTTTTTTATTAAAAAAGTTATATTAACATTATTTATTGCTAAATTTGAATCTATATTTGAAACATCAAAACGAAAAATCGGATAAATTTTTTCCAATCTAATAAAGATAATTGTGTCGCATCTGATTTATTTTGAAAATTTCTACATAATTTAATATATTCTTGATATGGATAACATACTTCATTTTCTTTAATATTTAATTCTATTGGATTTTAAATATAATTAATATTATATGATTGCATTTGCAATGATTCTAATCCTTCTATTAGAAATTCTGAATTATTTTCTGTATACTTAAAATCTGTGTTTTTAAATCCGAAAAATATAAATATTGGTAAATAACCTAGAGTTGATAAATTAATTGAAAATGTATTTTCTTTTATATATTTGTCCACATATTCTTTCAATATAATCTATAAAAATATCTTTACATGATTTTAATCTTTCTAAAGTGAGATTTTGCAATTGGCTTCTTTGTCCGCTTCCAATCACATACAAATTTGATGTTGATTCTGTTGTGGATATTCTCTATCGTTTTATCAAAAAAGCTCTTGATATACAGTATGTTGGGTATTCGAAAATATTCTTTTGATAAYCACTTTAAATAAGCTTTCAAATATAATTATCTGACTCCTTTACAAATGGTTCTTCCAACTTTGTAATGAATATAATATTTTGGTTAATCCTCTCTTGAGGTTTCAATTTCTTTTAATGAATCTCGTCAGAGATTATTCTTCAAATAATAACAATAGACTTTTTAAAAACTTTATTCGATTGAATCACAAAATTCTTCTGATTAGTACAACGTATAACTTACAATGGAGGATTCCAAAATATATGAAAAAATCTTTGATTTAAATTTTACTTTCAAATTATGTGTGAATTTTTGTGTGAATTTTATGTGTGATAAAATATTTTATTTTGGGGTATTTATACCCAATTTTTAATTATATATA
>MQRK01251325.1:18866-32714 GCA_001938485.1 Girardia tigrina
GCTCTATAAGAATGTGTCTGGATTTTCGGAAATTAAATGAAATTACAGAAAAATATTCATTTCCAGTACCAGATATAAACTTGCTGTTGGATTCGCTAAATGGATCAGTAATTTTTTCTTTTATTGCTTTAGGCCAAGCTTATTACCAAGTTGAACTGCAAGAAGACGCCAAATTGAAGACAGCATTCAGTACTAAAATGGGACAGTTCTGTTTCAACAGATTACCATTTGGATTATGCACGGCACCAACAACGTTTCAAAGTTTGATGCACAAGATTTTTGGAAATTTACTGTTTAAAGGTGTTATAATTTACCTGGATGATATTCTGGTATATTCTCAAAATGAAGAAGATCATACAAAACTATTAGAAGAAGTTTTTTCTCACATAGAAATTTCTGGATTGAAAGTAAACCTAGAAAAGTGCATTTTTCGAACAGAAAAATGAGTTTTCTGGGCCATGAATTCAGCTACCAAAGAATCGAAACAAACGATGACAAAATTTCCAAGGTCAAAGACGCACCTATTCCAAACTGTGTTACACAAGTTCGTTCGTTTTTAGGATTATGTAATTATTATCACAGGTTTATTCGGGATTATGCATTGATTGCCGCTCTTTTGTATGCTCTGACGAAAAATGTGAATAATAAATTCGAATGGTCCAGCGCGTGCAACCAAAGCTTTGAAGTGTTGAAAGAAAAATTATCATCTTCACCGATTCTAGCATTTCCTGATTCGACTAAAAATATGATTTTAGACACAGATGCAAGTTTCGGCCCTATTGGAGCAGTTTTGAGCCAAATAAATGAAAAAGGAACTGAAGAAGTTATAGCGTATGGATCACGAGTATTTACTAATCACGAAAAAGGTTATTGTGTAACCCGAAAAGAGCTCTTGTCTCTCCATGAGTTCATAATGTATTTCAAACATTATTTACTTGGGAAAAGTTTGTGGCTAGAACGGATCATAAGGCTTTGACATATATGATAAATACGCACAAATCAATAAGCCCACAGTTCCAGACATGGTTTGCTAATCTATCAGGTTTTAATTTTGATCTAGAATATAGAAAAGGCAGTGACATGGGAATGCCGACAGGTTGTCAAGAATATCAGAAAGTTTGTGTTTCCAATGTCTGTCAAAACACGAAGACGCAAAAGGTGAAAAACCAAGAACCAGATATCTAAATGTCATGGATAACCCGAGGTCAGATGATGAGATGAAAAAAATCCAAAATGAAGATCCCATAATATTTTCAATTTTTAACTGGTTGAAGGGAAATAATTTAGATGTGAGTGCAAATGTGAAGAAAAGTCATTATTTCAAAGAATTAACAAACTATGAGCTTGATGGAAATATCGTGATGTATCGTAAGAATGACCAGAAATTGATCCTAATACCAGAATCATATTCATTAAAATTGATTTCGTATATGCATGAAGAATTATGTCATTTAGGAAGTAAGAAATTAATCGATTATATCAGTGGCATATATTTCTGGCCAAACATGGCAAGATCAATTGAGCATGAGATCAAGAAATGTATTATTTACTCCAATCGAAAAATATACACTGGGAAAACGAAAGAGGTTTTTATTCCCCGAGAAGAATTCGGACCTTTAGAACAAGTAGTGATGGATATCGCGTATTTTGCCGACGAGAATGTCAAACACTAGTATCTTCTAGTATTAATTGATAGATTTAGTAAATTAGTAAGCCCATGGTGCGTCAAGACGAAAAAAGTAGTGGTTCAGTACATATTGTATCATTGTATTTACAAGTTTGGAAAGCCTAGATCGTTCCTGTCTGATAGAGGTAAAGTTTTTGAAGGAAAAGAAATGAAGATGCTTGCTAATAAATTCGGTATTGAGCAAGAGTTTTCATCACCTTATCAGCATCAATCAAATGGATTAGCAGAGAGAACAATAAGAACAGTCCGAGATATACTTGTTACCTCTAAGATAGGAGAAAATTCTAACAAACAGTGGACTAGCTGGATACCAAAGATCGAATTCTACATTAATGCAACATATCAAGGTTCAACGGGACGATCACCGTTTGAAATTATTTATGGGCGCAAATTATTACTACATGGACAATTCCAGGACTCCAAGATAGACCACAGTGGTAATATTGCTAAAGCAAAATTTTCCAGTAAGAAGACTGCAGACAAGTTGCAGTTGTTAGATAGATCCAGGAGGGGAGAGAGAGTTTTTCATGTTGGAGAAGAAGTGCTGGTAAAAATCGAGCCTCATAAGGCAAAGAAAAACGGGTTCAGATACGAGAGACCTTATAAAATTTTAGAATTTTAAAGTCCACATCAGGTATTAATAGATTTCCTGGGTCATCCGAAACCGAGAAGAATAGATTGGCTTAAGAAGAAGCAAGGAGATTAAAAAGGGGGAAGTTAGAATATATTCAATATGTTTCGCAATTGCTCAATAAGAATTTGCGATTACGCACAGAAATGTTGTGTAATTGAAATTGACCCCACCCATTGGCGGGTCAGATATTATTGCGTAATTACATAATACTTTCTTATATATATTTGTATTTTTGTATTGAAATATAATTTTTATTTAACCGATGTCTTCTAGTTCTTTTACTATCAAGACTGCCATTGGATTTTTAAAGTATAGATCACAGAGTCCATGGGTTAAAAATAAGATCTTTAAATATATTACAACGATATCAAGGTTCCAAGAAAGTGTTTGCGTTGTTGTCGAATTTCTTTTATTGATATAAAACATACGTAGAAGACTTCACGTCCTTTCTGTAGTTGAAGGTGTAATGAAAAGGTAAGTATTTTTGCTGATTATATAAAACATTTAAGGTACAAATAAATTCTAAAAATTTTACGATTCTCTGATTTCAATTGAAGAATTGTTATGCGATTATCTGAACCAATTTTTAACATCTGAAAAACTCTTCAAAAATTTAACCTCTAATTTCATTGGTTAAAATTAAAATAAATACTTATTATTTAAAAATAATAATTGTTAAAAATGAAAATTAATCAAATCATTAAAAATTTTACAATAATCTTAAATTCAAAATACATTTAAAAATTAAATCTTAAATAAAATCAAATTAGTTTCAGGTAATAAGGATTAAAATATTAATCAGTCACCTGGGTAGCAGAGACACAATTATAAGTCAAAACAAACATTTAAACACTAAACATCCAAAACATTCCTATTAAGAGTTAATGAAACAATTTATTGTAATAAAAATATTGCATCTAACAAAAGTTTATTTTTTCAAAAATAAAATATTTTGATGATGATCGAGAAGAGCAAAGATATATAAGTAATTTCTGTGAATTTTTCGAAAACCGATCAAAATTTAAAATAGAAAATGTTTTAATCGAATTTTTAAAATCCTTTTCTGATTTTTGTAAATATCACAATAAAAACAAAATAATAATAAATTGACTATGAATAATTGAATAAGTACAAATTATGTCTAGTGCATAAAAGTTCATTACCAATTGCATTACGGCATTCTCATTCAAAATCTGTTATTATTTTGATATTATCACATATGAGCGAAAATACTTTATTACTCGTTAATATATCTAAACCTGGAAATGTATGTCAAAAGACAAAAAATATGTATTGTAAGTAACTTAAAGTTATTGTTAGGAAGGTAGGGTTCATTACCAAAACTTGCAATTTCTTATTTTGAAAATGTTAAAAAAATATTTCAGTTCTTTCTATTTTCTCAGAGTAGCCTCTTTTTATTTTTCTTGTATTCATTTTTCATAGAATATGATTTCATTATACCTTCTTTATCTGAGTTCTCTTTCGTAATTGTAGCTTTTTGTTATATGTTGTATTTGAACTTTAAATAATGTATTTCTTTATCTTGTGGATTGTAAAAAGGAATTTTAAATTCTGAAATCTCTCCTCCTTATAAAAGACATATAAAAAAGCAGCCTCATTGTTTTCACATTCACCTCTCCTTATCTTCATTTTGTTGTCAAAATTAGACATAAAGTTTTATTTGACTAGTACAGCATTTAGAGGATTATGGAATCAATTTTTTTTATTTCTTTGAAATCGTTTTTTTAAATAATAAGGTTTAGTTTAATAATAAAATTTATTGGCTAAATGAAGACACCAGAAAATAAAAAATTAATGGGAATTACACAAAGTCCCTTTCACGAGATTTTTAAAAAAGCCGTTAAAAATTTTTCAAACATAAATTTGCATTAAATACTTTTTTATCTCTAACTTCTGCAAGCTTTTAATTTTGGATCTAGTTTAATATGCTTTCTTAACCCTTTCCAGCCCAAATTATTATTTAAGCAAAATATTGGAGCATTGAATATCCGTTACAATGTTGACTTAAATAGCTAAAGAAACAAGTGAGAATCGCGCTTTTTTGCATTCTAATATATTAGACTATAATTCTTTTAATGTCAAAATGAGACATCAATTTTTGCTTATAGTCTCATTCTACATATTGTTGTTTGTCATCAAATTCAGTGAATAATACACATTTTTTATCTATATCCAAAACTGTAAATGTGAACATATTTGAAAAAATGGTGATTTACAATTACTAAATGTATAAAAACATTTCAAATACATTCCAGAATCGTGCATATTGATAAATTGTTGTCTGTTGATTAAAATTTTTCTTTAAAATCAGAACAAAACATTTAAATTGATTCCAAATAGAATTTCATCAACAGCACAATATTCCACATTTGCATGTAGATAAAAAGATCTTTTGATTCTCACAAAATCAAAACAGACAAATTTTAAATTCACAAAATCAGAGATTTCAAATATTTATCACGTCGAACAAATTTTCAATTCTTTTTAATCAACTCGATCACAAAATAACATCACAAGCAGTGCAAAAATTCAACAAAAAGCTTTAAATTTACAAAATGTTAGGATATTCACGTAACTTTTTACATCTATAATATTTGCCTCAATTCGCAATAACAATAAATATATAACAATATAATAGACTTTTTAGAAACTATTACTGTGTAAAATTTAAATTGGGTAAAAGAGATAACTGTAATTTAATTTTTCAAATATATTGCCATATGGCAAAAATGGGCTGGAAATGGTTAATATTTTATGACCAGCAGTTAATGTGAGTTTTCGGCTACTTATAATTTTGAAAATTAACGTTCAAACTGCACTCCACAACTTTATTGGGGGTTTCTAAAAAATGTACAGGTACTATAATTATTATATGATCACCACCTCTTTAAAAATCATTTTGTCTTACACAAACGATTAGTTTAATGGAAAATCAATTAATTAACAAACAATTAATTTTAATTGGCTCAATGACTTTTTATTTGTATTTACAGTTATCTTTTGTGATTTAATTTGTTGTCAAAACTGAAATATGTATTTCATGTATTCTTTGAAGGTGGTTGGTGGACAATATCAGTTCAAAGTTTCAGTCCTTAAAGTAAGCAAATTAAAATGAAATCAATTACCAAAATAAAACGATCGCAACACGTCTCGGTATCTATCGACATATCAATATAAAGACAACAATATTAAAAGTCAAAGAATAATATATTATATCAAACGAAAAGGAAATAAGAATGGAAAGCAAAAATCAATAAATCTGCAGTGAATCTAGATATCCGTCCACCAGAGCCCCGATGGAAAGCACGAGACAGTCGGGCACGAGCCTCATATTGAACTCAAACCTCCATTTATCGGAATCGAACGAAACGCCCGGCAAATTGAGCTTCATTGCCTCATAAATCAATAATTGTAATTGAATAAGAAATTTTCTGTTTTCGATTGCGCCAAATTTCCGATTGAGATCGCGGCGGAACGAGGCGGGGATGCTCGTCAACAGTCGCACGTCGAGCTCGTCCAGCGCGCTGTCCGAATAGATCTCCCCGACCAGCGGATAGTCTCGATTGTTATCGACCGATTTCCAATGAGGAACGATCTCCAATCGGCTGTCTTCTGTGGGATCGAGTCTCATTTGCTCGGTGTCGTCGGTGCCGATCGATATCGAATCGTCATCGTCGTCACTCGACAATGACGATTCGATTTCATTTTCAATCGATTGATTGTTGATATCAATCACTTTACCAATTGATTTTGATTGATTCTTCGATTTATCAATCGATTGTTCGATCGCAATCGACTGATCTGACGTATCTTGATCGACAATTATCGATTGATCGGGTTCGTTGATTGATTGGCGTTCCAATTGAGATCCGAGTTGTATTTTGAAAGACTCGAAATCGATTGCGGTTTTTTCGGAACGCTTTTTTCGAGAAGAACTATTCGAATTGGATTTCATCGATTTATTGCTGGGGGATTTTCGATTATTGGATTTCATTGATTTGTCTTCGTTCGATTGGGGAGTGTTGTCGATTGAATTTCTTTTGTCGGGTCGATTTTGTGGAGTGCGCGGACGAATGAAATTGCGGTTTTTGTGTCTGTCGTCGGTCAATGAGTCGCGTTTTCTGTGTCGATCGATTGATTCCGAGAATCGTTTGTGAGGTTTCGGGCGCGAATAGTCGGGATCTGAGTGTCGATGACGATTGGGGCGGTTCTGATGGGACTGAGACGACAGAGACGAGATCGAGGGAGACTGATTTCGATCGCGACGATTCTCGGAATGAGCGCCGCTGTTCGATCTGTGTAGATTATATGATGATTGGTTCCGACTGCCGCTGCTTCTGTTCGAGTTCGAGTGGCGATTGTGGCGATAATGATCGCGACAATCGATGTGAGGAGAGAATCGGCTGTGTCTTTTGTCTTTCCGATCGTTATATCGATCTGAATCTGATTTACGGGACGAATTTTTGGATTTCAGAGGCGATTTTCTTCGGTCTGATGAATGACGTCGATTGAGATCGTGTTGGGATTTTTTGTGGGACTTAATCGGCGACGACTTTCGTTCTTTTACTTCAAATTTAACGGTTTCCGGTTTGATTATTTCGGGTTCTTGGATTATCTTGATCTTTTTCTCATAGATTTCATTCATATTTGGCATTTTCCGTTTGACATTGATCATCGGGGAAGTCGGTGTCGTTTCTTCGTCTTGAAATATGTCTAATTTGCGCTTCGGTAAATTTTCTTTCGTTTGCAAACCGAATTTAATTCCTGAATTTAAATTGACCTTTCCTGAATTAACATTTTCTTCTGATTTTTCTGGTTTCTTCAATACTTCGACATTGAAGGCCGTTGTGATAAATGAGAGATTTGGATTTATCGTTTCACAATCATTCATTATTTCTGGAAATTGTAAATCGATTAATTAGGATATTTGTATTTTTCCTATTTTGAAATAATTAGTTTCAATGGAAATATTTTTTCGATAAAAAAACAGTAATTAAATAATGTTAAAATTAATTTTCTTTAATAAATTCAGAACAAGAAATTTACATTTAAATTTTTCGAACGTATTAAAGTATTATTAAAACAAATATTTAATTTTTTTAAGTTGTTGAAAAAAAAATTATGTAAAGCTTAGAAATTTTGATTTGGTATTTTTAAATGTTATGGAAAAATATTTAATTTTGCAAATTTAATAAATTTTCATTTAATATGACATGTGTAAAAAATTATAGAAATCTTTGTAAATGACAAGAGCTATCAGAAAATACAATGAAATATTTTTTTTGAAATACTTTTTTATTAAAGATTATGTGAGATCAATTTTTAAACAATTCCAATTTATTCTGTTTAATCTTTTCGACCAAAATTATTCTTTTTTACTTTATGAAGTATTTGTTACTTCATTTTAGATTTGCTATAAAATGAGCTTTTTATTCAATTATAAAATTAAAAAAAGGAAATTTAAACAAATATTTGATATTTCATAATAATTAAATTATATAACATCGTTTTGAAACAGATAATCCTCTATCATGAAAATTTCTCTTATTGAAGTATTTTATTATCCAAACTGACTCTTTAACAAACTGTTTATTATTTTAAATACCAAAATGTGTTAATAAATTGTTATTAGTCAATTGCTTCTAATATTATTGAGAATTTAACTAGATTAGGTTTTTTGGTCCCTAATTCAAAAGGATTTAAAGTCCTCGTTAAGATCATGAAAAAAGTATTGCTTGAATAATAAAATTCCCTTAATCAAGCAAAATAAATGTAAATCATTTATGAATCTCTAATTAGTTTATATAATTTAGTTTTTGAAAGCAACATGAAAAAATAGTCTATTTATTATTGCTATACTTCATATGAGTATGGAAATTTTATTCATTTTAGAGATCTCATTTTTCTAAAGGATTTATGTTTGTAAAATTTCTCAAGATCTTTTAACTTACATTTCATCAATATTTTTCATGTTGAATTGTTTGATTAAATTAAAGAGACATCAACAGATAAATTTAAATAGGATTTTTTGAAATATTATGTCAAAAATTGCACATTTCCATCATCATTTAACATAAGTCTTAATTTTTCTAATCCGATCAAACAGAAGATATTCAGAAATTTGAAATCTAAACTATGCTAAAATATTATTGACTAACAAATCAAAAATGAGATATTGTTGGGATATAGGTGATTTATAAAATAATTTAACAAGAAGTCAAAACACAGAAATTATTATTGCGAAAAATATATTTCTTTATTTACACGATACAATTTTATCTTTAAATATTTAAACTACTTATTCTATTAATGAGTTTATATTTTATGTAATGTTAGAAAAGGGAGTACTCTTGCCCACGAATGATTTTATAAAAGATATATAACGATATTTTACAGACAATATAAATGTATATATTCTATGGCTCGTACTTTTTATTCAATCTTTTTTCTCTCGTTAAGTTGGCTTTCTTCCTCTTTTTTTCGTTAAGTTATATCTCCAATTTATACAATTCTTTATTTGTAAGCTGTCAATTGATTAGATTTTCACAAGTAATAAAATCTAATTTATGATTTGCCACGAGATAATTTTCCACTTGAAAAAATAAACTTCTATTGACCTCGTAAATTGAATTTCTTTTCTTTTTAATTAATTCAAGATGTACTTTTAGAAATTAAATAAAGGGCGCTTTTCTTTTCTTTTCTCCTCTTTTTATACCCTTTTTCTAATCTTAAATTTTTCTATTTACTTTTCAAATAATTTTAATTATTCTTTTGTAAAAATACTTTTTAACTTATTCTAAATTATTTACCCTTTGATTTATTTTTTAATCCAATTGTTTATATATATTTTATATTTATTATGGTAGACGGATAAACAAAATTTATTTAATCCATTAATTAAGACAATAAATTAAATACTTATATTAAAATTAAATACTATACTCAACAATATTGGGGTATTCATAACACTAATCTATATCAAATTTATATTTTCGAGTCTTGTTTGGGGAGAATTGAAAACTAGGTTCTCAAATCGTTACTCAAGGCTCTGAGCTCCTATGTTGTTGGGTACCACCTTTCACTAGCTTCTATTGTTTCTGTTCTCCACAAGTTCTCTATTAGACTGTTTAAGTGAACCATGACTGTTCGAGAATCGAATGCCGTCGTAACCAAACCGTTTCGTTTTTATGTTATTAAAATTGAATTGAATCAACAACAATTTGATATCGTCGTTCAAAAATTTGTAATTCTTTCCGTCATGAGCCTCCGATGTTTTTTTATGTTGAAATGTTTTGAATTTGGATAATTTTGAATTTATTTGTTAAATTTGTCGAAAGAAAATGAAAAAAACTGTTATTATTATTGTTAAAATTATGTAAAAAATGGTAAATTTAGGCATTAGTTTTAATGCATCAATTGGTATAAAAAAAGTTTGATATCAAATAAAATTATTACTAACGATATCGATTTCTTTTCATTAAAGAAAATATTTATTAACTGAAATTGAATTTCTAATTTAAAAGAACAGATAACTTTGCCGTTTGACTATATTTTTAATGTGGACTATTTTATAAAGACATTTGAAGATAACAATGTAAGAATTCCAGATCAGAGATTGCATATCAAAGAAACTGACAAAATTTCAGCACCTGTGCAGCCTCGCTACACAGATTGTTGAACGATCAACGACTCTCTATTCGACATCTACGAATAGTGCTAAATTTTGAATCGTCTTCGGGTTCAGACTGACAACAAGTATGACCCGATCAGTAGCTTCAGTGACCGTATGGGTATGGCTCTATTTAAGGTTTCTCTACAAGTATATCCAACAAATCAAAGATAAATGATCACCAAATCAAAGTTACAGGCTACAACGACATATTGAGCATCACCTTTGGGTTTGTCATAAGTTTATTTATTGAATTATACCTTACAACAAACTAGATTACATTTATTAAAACAGATAGGGACATAATAAACTATAACTACACTAAAGTTAAATAAAATTTAAATCTAGTAAAATACTTTCTATTCATTTTTTCATCAAGTGAGAAAATGGCGATCACCCGGACTACCAGCTTCACCAGAGGGAATGACATCACCCTTATGATGGTCTTCATTTCAAAGGTTAATTTATAATATAAAATTAGTCTCATCAAATTAAATCAAACGTTCCAATATCATTAAAATTATCTTATTATTATTACAAATGTATTTACAGGGTTTTGATGCCGTCAGTAAAAATTTAAAGAAACAATTTTTAAAAAATTGAAGATTGAAAAAACCTGTGCAATAAAATCGTGTTTGTTTAAATAAAATAGTAAATGTCAACTTTTTGAATGTCAAATAAAAAAGGGATCTTCGTATTAACTTTATTTAATTTAATATGCCGATTTCTTTGAAAATTTAAATTCGTTTCACGAACTATCGATGTGATAAAATATTATTCTTTGTTACGATCCTGATGTCCAGTCACAGAGCGATTCGCACCACTTCGAACTGACTGATCGAACTTGGATTTTCATCAGCTCACACACTTAGGCGGAGCATGACGGTCTCGCACGACCGATTCAGTGAGCTATGCCAATCACAAGCCGAAAAACCGAGGAAATCATTCAGTCCTCCGAGCGAATTCGACGGGCGCTGTACCGGAGCTACGGAATGGGGAGTTACGGTCTATCGGTCGGGGATGCAACTGTCGGAAACTTGCCAACCGCTGATGGACTGGTCACCACTGCCCGTCAAGCCGACCATCCAGTCCGTAGTTTTCCTGCAAAATTATGGGGCGCTCGCCGCTGACACTCGACCCGGCGGCCGTCACCTCAAGGGTTATTCAATAATTAAATTAGATAAACCTCAGTAGTAAGGAAACCGTGTCTCTACTATTTTTAATATTGATATAAGCTAGGATATTTTTTTTGAAACATTATATTCTCTCAGGAGAAAGTCAACGATTTCTGATTCTTTTGGTTTCGGTAAATAAACATAAAATAAGTTCAAACTCGAATAGTCGGAGAAAATTTTCCTTGGAAACATTCTCGAAAACAGTATAGTGATAATATTAACACTAGAACTACTCTGTTCTGGAAAACGACCCACGTTAACGAGAGTATTCAGATTTGTTGCATCAAATTTTCGTAATTTGTCAAAATAATTCAGAAAAATGTACACCGCCGACCAATGTTTGGCTGTTATGATTTCATTTAATTTTTTTAAGAAGTCACTGGAATCTTCAAATATTTGAACATCCCAAATTGAACTCTAATGGAAAACGGATGGGGCTCTGAGTTTGTTGTTTTGAAGGGGAACACGATAGAATGCACGATTACTTTTCAATGTTTTCAGCAGGACTGCGGAGTCGGACTAAAATTGTCCGACTCAGCCTTCGACTCCGACACCGACTCCTCTTTTGGTAAATTTATATATATATATATACAGTCGGCTATTTTTTCAGTTATTTTTAATTAAACAGAAACGTAAAAAAGAAAAAAGACTTTATAATTAACTTTCGAGGTACAAAAATATACATTTGTATAGCAAATAAAAAATTTATTTATTTATCGTAATGCCTATTATGTTTTTATATGCACTAACAATAACAAAACTTAATGTTATCCAATCATCTAAATTTTTATTTATTCTTAAAGACAATTTTTTTGAAAGTAAATCATTACAAATTGGTCCTTAAAAGCAGAATTGCCTCTAACAAATCCTGCTTAATAGAAGCCCGTAAATCTGATTTTATAATTTTTAAAGCTGAAAATAAGCGTTCCACGCTCACCTGTGTCGGGGGCAATGCTGATAGCATATAAGCGATATCTCGTAGTTCATCGGAATAATGAAGAATCGCTTCTGGTATCTTCATCTTAGATGATCTGTCATATCTTTCTATTTCTTTAAATATTTCTGAGTCTGTTGATACTAATTAATCCATTAAACTATCTTCTTTTAAATGATATGCTTTTTATTTGACATGCGATATCGTATATTAATTTTTGAAATACAATTGTTAATTTTTTAAATACAATTATTAAATTTTGAAATACAATTGTTATAAATTTAATAAATAAACGTGATAATTAATGATAAGACTAAATTATAATTAGTAACACTAAATTAAAAATAATTTTCAAAGTTTGCGGTTAAGAAATTAAAAAAATGGTCGGAGTCGCAGTCGGTGTTGAGTTTCACGACTCCAACTCTGACTTCGACTCAGTCTTTGACTCCTACTCCGACTCCGCAACCCTGGTTTTCAGCCCTTTCATCAATTCGTCAAAGCACAGAAGGACGAATTTTTCGAATTATATCTGTCGCCTGTTTATGGAGCATAGTAGTTATAATTTCACGCAACATTCACTACCAAATCTTGCTAACAAATGAGATTCTGTATTAGTGTGGATGATTGAGCCAAACCAGACTAGTAGTGCATATCCCGGTAAGAAAACTATTTGATGAGTACATGTATTTCGAGCTGTACGAGTCAAATTATATTTCGCGAGCTCGCTACTCTCGTACATGTGCAAGTCACTAGTCAAATGTTTTTTTGGGAATGAGCCTTATGTTAAGTATTTTAAGTTTTTATACGATCATACAAGGTAAAAATATAAACTAATTACTCGGTATTAAGTAGTACGTTGGTTTTAATTTTAATAAAATTTAAAATATAAAGTAAATGAAATTACAATTCAACCATTGCCCTTTAAATCACGCCAATGCCCCCCATTTTTATGGGCCCCTTAATGCCCCCCTTTAGGTCTCCAACATACACAAGGGGGCGTTATCACCCACTTTGAGAAAGACTGGATAAAAGCATGTACGATGTTATGTAATATATTATGTTATAAGTCATTCGAAAGCTTAATGTATACTCTTTCAGATATATTTGTCTAAAACCAGATTCTTTCTTTTGTTAATATTGTTTCTTTAGTTAATAATTTTAATTTTAATTGCAGATATCAAAACGTGATTTTCGAAACATTTACTTCTATAAGTTAAAACTAGGAAGGAAGTGTCAAGGTGCTGCGCTGGTATCAAAAGTTTCGCTCTTGCGAAAAATTACCGCGGATTTTACGAAAATTTATCACGGAAATGTCGTGTCCCCGATGATAATTTATCAATGCCATTGTCCAACTTGCGTGCTAAATTACACAGAACCGCGCGCATCTCATAAATTTGGTAAATCGACAAATCTTTACCTTAACTCGGTATATGATAATAGTGCATTGAAATACTCGACCCTTTGTTTGTCTGAACTCAGAGATGCCTTGTTGCAGTTCTCTCATATCTGATTAAGGTCTTCAACGAATTCATCGAGGTATAATCTAACTCATACCATTTTATCGTTACTCCTTTCACAGATCAAAAAGCAAAGTTTATTGTTCATATGAAAATTTATTTTTCAATCATGTACGAACATACAATATAAATTCTACTACCACCACCATGGGCACCACTATTTTCAAATTTATCCAAATCACAAATTCACGCATAAAATAACTTGATAAAT
>MQRK01251327.1:0-26193 GCA_001938485.1 Girardia tigrina
GTATTAAGAACACCAACATGGCTTTTCAAACTTTTATTTTCATTACAATTAGAATTGTCTTTTGGACAACTCTCATCAAAACTCTCGTCATTCGACATCGTTCTAAATTGATAATTTTTCATTAATGTTTTTTAATAAACAATTATTCGAATAAATTTTTCATTATTTTCTGATTTTATTTTTAAAATTAAAATTTTGTAGTTTTAGTATCAATTTTTATTTACATATTAATTTTATTTAAAAATTATTTTATTTAAATTTTAATATGAAGTTTTGAAAAGATTTAATATTTTTTGATGTTTTTAAATATCTTATGTTGTACTTTAAAATATAAATTATATAAACTATACTCGAATAATTATTTATCGTGAACATCTAAAATATCAATTTTCCATCTGGGTGGGAGAAACACATTTCCAAATACTAAACTCAACATACAAAATTCAACAAACCAATTTCAACATACCAAATTTAAAATATTCCTCACAGTTTGCATTCAAATTGTGATGTTGTTAATAATATCAATCAAAGATATAATATTAATAATCCAATATTAAGTAATAAAAGTACTGAATTAGAAGAAAATGAAAATAGAAAAAAATATACACCCAAAAAGCATGTGGAGTCTATTTTCACAGTGAAATCCCTGAGATTGAAGAAGATTATTATAATGATTTCATTGGAGAAAATGTAGTACCTGAGTATATTGTTTATTTATTAAACATAAATGAGAAATATACAGAGATATAAAAATGACTCCAGAAGATGAAGAAAATTTTAATAATGCTAATATATGTCATTTTTGTAAAAAAAGATTTCAATTTCCAAAAGGAAGAAATTCTTTTAATGAATTCCACCTCAATCATTCCTTCTAAAAAGAAAGTCCGCGATCATGATCACTTAACTGGTAATTTCCGTGGCGCAGCTCACAATTCTTGTAATCTAAATGCAAAAAAAGATTGACTTTATCCCAGTATTTTTTTCAACAATTCGAAATATGATAACCCTCTATTCATATGTGAATTGTTGGAAAAATGTAATACAATAAAATTAAATTTAATGTTCTAGCTAAAACATCCGAAGATTATATATCTTTCCAAGTTGAAAGTTTAAGATTTCTAGATGCTAGAAATTTCCTTGGGGGAAAATTATCTGGACTATTAGTCTACTTAAATAAATACAACGCTAATTGTCTTAGGAAGAATAATTTATTATTTTTTGTTGATAATCAAAAGAGAAATCTTCCTAAAAAAGGTATATTCAGTTATGATTATATAAAAAAAATTAATTAAGTCAAAGAAATATGAAATTGCTAAACCAAATTAGGAAGATCTCGGATGTAATACTATGAAAGATTATATCCTCCAATACATGAAAACATATGTATTGTTATTAGGGGATATTTTGAGAATTTCAGAGAAATGTGCATGGAATATTATGAAATAGATCCCTGTTACTGCTATTCAAACCCCTGATTCACATACCAAGCTGGAATGAAATTCACTAAAGTTAAATTAAAATACTTTAGTGAAAAAACATACGATACACTCCTTTTCTATGAAAAAAGAAAAGTGGAGGAATGACTGGGGTATTTGGTAATCGCCACGTAGTGGCTCATAATAAATTCACAGATCCACATTATGGAGATGTAACCAAACTAGAAGATAGTGAATTTGATCGAATGGTTAAAGAATTCGAAGATTGTGGAGACCATAAAAAACTAGATTGGTCGAGATTTATAACTCCTAATTTTCATTTGTATTTAGATGAGAATTCTCTCTATGCTACCTCAATGATGTACAAATTACCGACCTGAGAAATGGAATGATCGAAAAATAGAAGATACAAGAAATCTTCTGAAAATAGTAATTATGGATATGTTTACGAAGTCTATCTGGATTACCCAAATGAAATTAAAAAAAGGACATTCTATTATCCGTTATGTCCTGAAAAATTAGTTCCGGATATTCCGATTGAAAAATAAACGGAATACGAAAAATAGGTTTATCCGGATGATTATATTCCCGCTGAGAAATTAATGATGACTCAGAGGAATAAAAGAAATTATATTATTGAAGGGAGAATTCTGGATTATTACCTTGAACAAGGTATGAAATGAATAAAAGTCCATAGAAAGCTGAAATATTATAAATCAGATTGGCTTAAACCCTATATTTTATTTAATATAGAGAAAAAAAGAAGCCAAGCAAAAAGGGGATAAATTTGGAGATTTCTTCTTCAAATTATTAAATAAAGCTTTCTATAGAAAGAAATTAGAAAATGTCAGAAATCATTCTAACATCGAAATTGTTAACAATATTGAAAGATATAAGAGATTAGCCGGGAGAATGAATTACAAAACATTCACTCCTTTTAATTCGAAATTATGTGCACTTGAAATGCATAAATAATCAATTTATTTTAATAAATTTAATTATATAGGATTTACAATTCTTGAAAATTCCAAATAATTAATTTATAAATTTGTATATGATACTCTCGATAAAATATATGGATTCGAATCTGGTCGAGTAAAAATTCATTACGGAGATACAGATTGAATATTTGTTGAAATATGGTATGAATATGAGAATATTCAAGAAAAATTAAAGGAATGGGTAATTCCCGATGTATTATTAAAAATAAAACATGAATTACGGGTTAAAAAATTTATAAGAGAAGCAATATTTTTATAACCAGAAGATTACTGTTATATAAAGATATATCCTTTAAATTAGGAAATTGAGGAAGATGGGAGAATTAAAGGAATTAGAAAAAAGGGAGTCACAATTGAAGACCGAAAAAATTTATTGTATAACAATGAAACAATATATTGAGAACAGGTGTTAATTAAATCTTACAACATGAAATTAATGTTATAAAAATAAATAAAGTAGCTACAAAGGCATTGGATGATAAAAGAAGATATTATAATAATATAGAAAGTTCTCCTTATGATTAATGTATATGTAAATGAAATAATAATAATATTAGCAGGATTACAATCCTACTTTTATGTATCGAAGAAAATTAACTAAAAATGAGAGAAAAACTAAATATTTTAGACATGTATGAATCAAAGTTTAATAATAGATTGTTTCCAAAGAATTTTCGATTATTAATAGTTGGAGAATCTGATTGTGGTAAAAATGTTTTATTATCTAGAATGTTATTAGAATACGGATTTCTTGATTTTGATAATCTAATTTTTTATTCAACAACTATTGAACAATCAGAATTTAAAGTAATCGAAAATGGATTCAAATTCGAACATGGATGTTCATTAACAAAAAGGGGAATAAGGGATATATTCGAAAGATCAGATATTTTATTATAAATGATAAAAAAGAACTTCAAATAGATAAAAGTAATAAGTCATACATCCCTCCTCCAGAATAGCTGGTTTATGCATATAAAAGATTAATAAATCAAAACAATATAAATGATAAAAGTAAATATCTAATTAGAGATCCTGAAAAAAAGCAGTTTCGGTTCTCTTTTCTTCAGATATAGATAAGATTGTCAGTTGCGATAGTTTACCCAAAGAAAAGAAGAATTTAATAATCTTCGATGATGTGGTAAATTTGAAAGATCAAAAAATAATGAAATCTTATTTTACAAGAGGTCGTCATAAGAATTGCAATACAATATATATTTCTCAAACATTTTATGGTCTTGATAAACATTCAGTAAGAAACAATTCTAATGGATTCATCTTTTTTGAGCTGGGAAAACGAGATAAAAGGTCAATTTTCAGCGATTTATTTATTGGAAATATTGAAAACTATAAGGAGGCAATTTTTAATCATTGGAATCAGAAAAAGTATAATTATATTTATTATGATCTTACTGAGAAAAAAATTTATAAAAATTTATTTACAGAAGAAGAAATAGTCTTCGAAACGAAGATGAAGATAATGAATAATAAACAATTGGAGATGAGAACGTTTCCGTGGAGACGAGAACGGTCACTCGATCGAGTGCGAATTCCGCGATATTCTCGTTCGATTTGGTACTTCCGGTCGCGACTTTCGACGAAACTCGACCGATCGTTCACCAAATATCAAGTTTAACGTTCCCGGCCGATGTACCACGTGAGATTCAAATTTTTTATTTGTTCCCCCGACCTGATGATCGCTCCCCGCCGCCGGAGCGCCGCAGTCAGAAAGCCCACTCTTGCATCACCACCTATAATAAAAATTCCAATGGCTTGGGAAAATACTATAAATAAATTCCTATAATAAATATTCATTGAGAAATTCAATAATATTATCTCCTATAATAAGAATTCCCACGGTAATATTAAAATACTTAAAAATAATATTTTACAAAATTAAAAAAATAACAAGAAATAACGTGTATTAAAAATAACATAAATTGTGGACACTATTTTTTGGTTTTTTTTGTTTTTTTCTTTTTGAGATTCCATCTGATTTGATTTTGATTCGATTTGAATTGATCCGATTTGATTTTGATCCGCTTTGCTTTGGTTGTTGTTTTTGAGATCTCGGCCATTTTTAGGAACCAGTTCCAAGAGCAACAGACTGTCGATTTTTCTTATATTCCAAGATTATCTAGGATCTCCAAGAATCTTATATCAACGCGCAGCAATAGCAATTAGATAACATGTATGCAGCCCCATTAGCTACTATTGACTACTAGAGAGTTGCTCTCATTATTAATAAAAAACATGAGGCATTTGTGAGATACGAACCCATGCATACTCAATTGATTACGATGCCTCAGACCACTATAGAACTATGGGTAGTAGTTCCCATTTAAACTAATAACTTATTAGTCTTCCGACATGCAGGGTCCTCAGACCCTCACCGAAGAACTATTTATCACAGATATGCTTAGCAGACATACAAACAAACATACAAAATAACATATGATAGCAGCAGGCAAACAAGCACAACCAGACAAACAATAAATATCCCAGCACGGCCAAAGTTCAAGGACGACACGATAAAACCACCAAACGCGCCATTAAGGAGGAAGTGGAAAGGAGATATGAAAGGAAGAGAGGAAAAGATATAAGCAAAACGAGGAAGAAAGGGAGTTAGCAATTGTGATAAGTATAAAATAAACGGGTGACCAATCCGCAATGGAATTCCTAATTAAAATAGAATAACCAAGTTGAACATAGTAAGAAAGTATAGTAGTAATGAGTATAAATAATGATTATACAAAATTATTGGGTGGCACTCAGCTGATAGCGTTAGATATGGTGTTAATATAGACATTAAATTTAAACACAACCGTGCAAATTAATATTAAAATTTTGATAATGAGACTATAATAAGGTATTAGTAATGGACAATGAGTTGGATACTGACTAAGTAATAAATATAAATTATAAATAATAATATTTATATTAAGGGAGACTATACACAGACAAAGGAGTTTAATTTAATTAATGTTAAATTAATTAATGTTTAATTTAATGTTAATAAATATAGAATATTATATTGTATAAGAGAGGGTATTTTTTACAATATTAGATGTAAAGTAAAATCATCCATTTTCTCGAGATTTCTCTGATAGATCGAGGGGAGGTAACTTCCAAAAGAAGGAGAGCCCTCCAATTGATCAGAACATAGAAACCTCCCTTTTAAAAAACACGTAGAAGGAAATTCATTTTGATCTTAATGAATTTATCAATTGGCGATATATGGGTAAGTATATACAGTGAGTAATTTTTCCGCAAGAATCTCTGATGGAAAAAGGGTACCAAAATGACCGGCCCGCTACGGTGCTTCTTTCGACGCATGACTTTGGTCAAGTCATCGTTATGTTCGTCATCAGCGGATTGAAATTCAGTAAAATCGATATTTGGGTATCCACAACCAGTACCGGATCGAAGCATTTTTGATCAGCATTTCAACGGTGTATCGATCAAATGTCTTTCAGAAAATAGAATTAAGGTTAGTAATATGTTTAGGGTTAAGGTTATGGCTATATATTTTAATATAAAAAATGGATTAGATAATTATTAAATTATAAAAAAATATTTGTCAGAAGTTGTATCTGAAACTACTTCCATAGTTTCTGTCTACGACAAAAAGGTAGCGCCTAAGACCACTCGGCCATACAGGACCTTACTCACACTTATGAAATAGGCTTAGGAGTTCCGGTTAGGATTAGGGTTATATATTTTAATATAAAAAATGAATTAGGCAATTTTTAAATATTAAAGAATATTTGCAGTAAGTGAGAGCCGAAATCATCTCCGCAGTAGTGGAATGCAGAGCCATATACCATTTGTCCATACTGAAGCTTTTTTTGATATAGTTTTTTCTCGAATTTGTTAAATTTTATAGAATATTATAAATTTTTTTTCAAAATTTACCGACTCTACTCAAAATTCATCAATTTTTCATATAGTTTTATGTTTTTATCAAAATTATATCAAAAATTCATCAAAATTCATCAGAAATGCATCGATTTTGCCCTATTTTCACTATTTTTATTCAAAACTTTTATAAAATTATAGATCATTACCGAAAATTATAGATTATTTTCAAAAATTATCAAAAAATCATCGATTTTGTCCTATTTGTATTCAAAATTTCATAAAGTTATAGATCAATAACTCAAGAATTATAGATCAGACCCAAGAATTATAGATTACACCCAAGAATTACCCATTATTGAGCTTGGGTACTGGTCTAAGTACCCCATAAACATACTACTAAGGTACGAATCAAGAGCATAACTTACAGTCAGGTGCAAAAGTTTGTGAACGCTTGTTTCTATACTCCTTTTTGTGAAGAAGCAGGTTGCTGCCATTCACCCAAATTCGCTGCAGGACAAGATGAAAGCGTTGAAAACTGTTTGGACTCAAAACGTGTCACCAGACTATTGTAAAAAATTATGCCGTTTGATACCTGGCCAAATTCGTTCTGTTCTCAAAAATACGGGTAAACACAGAAAATACTAAATATACACTGGTTTTTCGTGGTTTATGTGCCAGTTATGACAAGTTTTGATAAATCTGTGTCTTATTATAATGTTCTGATAAGATCTTTGTATTTTGGTGTGCTTTTCTCAATATAATTGCACTTCGATGCAAAAGACAAATTAACAACAAGCGTTCACAAACTTTCGCACCTGATTGTACTTACTTCCAGTGAATGAATCATGTCAAACATTATTCCTTAGCTGATGTTTATCCCTTGCTTTCCGTTCACTTTGCACGATATTAAATTTTTTTAATTTTCTCTACATATTTTGCATAGTCTCTTGCTCTTTTCCTCAAAGTTTATAATTATTCTGTCTCCCTAAAGTTCTTTACTTCACTTTTGAGTTATAGATTGAGATGGTACTTTTTCATCATAGGCTTCATTTTTTAATCAGGAATTATTTAAACTTAATCATATATAAGGAAACTATTTCAAGAAAATTAATATAAGTTCAATTTTATTTGTCAATATTTATTTGCTTTATTTATTTTATTTAAAGATATTTAATTTCGAGTCTGCTTTCTTTTCCCATTTTGGATGTTAATCAATGGGTTATTGTGTCGTATTTTAAAGATTCACAATACCACCTCTCAGTACGTGAATCAAATTTCTTCTTTAGAAATCTATAATAAAGATTAAATAAATTATTAAAATAATAAAAATAAATTATAATGAGGTACTCATGGTTAAATTTATTATATAACTGATTTGGCAGTCAGTAGTAATTGCTGGACAAACATGCTTTGCAATCCCATCTGATTTTCTTGCTTGTTGATTATAATTTATTCCAAAGCTGAAAAACACAAGTACTAGTAAAGATGCAATAATATATTTTGCCCCAAAGGGATTCTATAATCAACGTTGTAGACTTAACATTAATCTTTGAATTAGTTCCCAACCATTTTGAGAAAGTTCAACTGCTAACACGTCATGGCTTCTTTTTTATTTGACTGTAGAACTGACGAAATCTAAAGTTTCTGTTCCAATAAACGTTCTACATGTCAATCATAGACTTTCTGGTGATAGAGTCTTAAATCAACCGATATTGCGGATTCTTAAGTTTGTTTGTCAAACATATAAAGCTGAAATAGGTGAAGTACCCGGTCGTTACGAATAACTGTATTGAATGAGGGCAGCAAGATAAATGGAGATGCTGCAATATTTCTAACATTTTCTGCAACAATTACAACAATGCTATTCTTATTTATTTTCCAATCGTCTTAGATTGTACAAAGTTTTTCGGTAATATTCTTTCCTGTACGACTTTTAATTTTTTTTTGTGGCGAGAAGTTAATTTTTCAAATTTCAATCATCGGCGATATAATGTGATGTCAAACAAATATAACCACTGATTATTTCAAGTCAAAATATTTGTAGTAAAGGATAAATTATCTACTTCCCCTAAATTGTGCATTTTGATGTTTCGCTTTTCGTCAAATAATCGATTTAATACAGCCTTTATTTCTTTTTGACCTAAATCTGAATATTGGAATTTGTAAAATGAATACTCTAACGGAAGGTTTTTGATTATATTGTTGATAATTGCCTGAAATCCTTGAAGATAGTACATCTATAAAAACGGGTTATATTATATTCAAGATTTACTGGAAAAGTGTTGAAAGTTGGTTCGACATTTTAGCCATAGTGTTTTAGGTACTTCAACCTTAAACATTTCGCAACATCGGTTGATAGTAAGAATTTCATTAAAATTATTATGCTGTTTACTATCAATCTTCTCCAAAAAATAATGTTTAATTGTAATGGAGCAGATAAATGAAGAACTACTTTTAGAATCGGAAGGAAGATTCTCTGAATGCTTTCAGTTTTAGTGATTCCTTAAGTTTGTTGCAACACAAACAGTTCTTATTATTTCTTGACAAATATTAAATTTTACTTGTCCATTTTATTGTTTTTTTCTGAAAATTATTCAACGCATTTGCTCCACATATAACTTGAAAATGAATAAACGATAAAAATAAAAACATAAAAATTAAAATTGTAAATCAAAAACTTTTTAAATTAATTTATTATAAAGTAATGTTCATACAGTATAAGTAATTTGAAATTACTTTTTAATTAAAATTAATAACGAATGGAACACCGGAAATTTATTTCAGTACACTGAATAAATCTTTTATTTACAAAAAAATAAGTTTAAACTTCAATTATTTTTTTTAGAATTGATAAACCAGTGTAATTTTTACTTAAGAGGAATATTGTAAATAAACTGTGTAATATTGTTATTAATAGTTTATACCGTGTTTTTCGAAATATAAGACACTGTTTTATATTAATTTTGATGGATAAATTACCAGTAGGTCTTATACTAGCATATATTCGAAATTAGAAATCTTAGAGTTTTGAAATGTTTAGAAATTAGAGTCTTTAAATTTTGGCCTAGGTCTTATACTTATATTTAGATGTCTTATATTTGGAGAAATATGGTATATATAAAGAACACCAATGTGACTTTTAATATTTATATTAATATTGCAAGTTTGATTGTCTCATGACATCTTTGTCAAAGCTTTCATGTGATTACATTCTTCTAATTAATTTATGACTATTATTTATTATCTAAGTAAATGGAGATTACATAAACCGTTAAAATATTTAGTACAAATTTTAATGGTTAAAATTTAAAATGAATATCAATTATTTAAAAATAATTACTTTAATTGTTTATTTAAAAATTGTAAATGCAATTAATCAACTTATTAATAATTTTAAAATTAATTTAAATTAGAAATAGATTTAAGCTGTACATATTTTCAGATAATAAGAATTAAAATATTAATCATCCATCTGGGTAGGAGAGACATAAATCCAAATCAACATACAACATTCAAACACAAAACATCGAACATTCTAAATATTTTTCGCAATATAATTTTTGTAACTTATATAAATGAGTTGTTGCATCGATGAAGACTTTTTTGATTTTGGAAAGGTGAATGATAAAAAATAAAATTATATTGAAGTCATTGTGAGGAATGTTTTTGAATGGTTTTTATTGTATATTGTTTTTAGGATTGTTTCTCCCATACGGATAGAAGATTGATATTTTGAATGCTTTGAATGATTATATTATTCGGACAATTTTAAAATGTAAATAACCACTTTAAAATAAAATTAATATATTTTAATTGAATAATTTTATTATAATATTCTAGTCAAAATATTTTAAATCTATTTTAAAGTGATTTAAATTATTTTAATAGTATATTATAACGTAAAGTTTTTTTAGTCATACATAATATGTTTAAAGTGAATTAAAAATATTTTTGAAAATAATTTAAAATTATTTTATTAAAGAATCGTAATTTCTATTTGTTTCAACAATTAGAGGTTTAAAAAAGTAGAATTAAAAAAATTATCAATCAAGAACGATGTCTAACTACGAAAGATTTGTTTAGAATCGTCCTGGAGGCAATTCTCGTTGAGATGTCAATAAAAGTATTGGAAATCTTATTAGAGTTCTGAAGTCACATAGGACAATTTTAATCAAACGAAATAAGTAAGTTAAAGCAGACTCGTCGATTTTTCATGATTTAGTCGAACCATTTTAAAAAATTTGAAATTTCATTTTATTTTCATTTGGTAGTAAAATAAGTATGAAATATGAATATACTTTTTGAAAGGATTATAATGTTATTAGAACAAAATAAAAAAAGAAATTTAATTTTTTTCTTATTTGAGTTACGAAAATTATATGAAAATTTTCAAATTTTATTTCTGTGATATTTCAGGACCATTAATGTACAATGATCTTAAGGATTTCATAAATGGAGCAGAAACACCGGAAGGAATCGATGAACTGTACTGTATTCACTCATATGGTTTGCCCACTCCAAAAACACTTGTCTTCACTTCCTTTCCAGACAAACAACCAACAACCGTTGATGGTGATGGCGATCATACTGTTAATATTGAAAGTTTAAAAATTTGTGAACAATGGAAAAATGTTCACTATTATAAATATGAAGGTCTCGACCATATGGAAATAATCAGTAAACCAGTGTTTCTAGAGAAACTTCATCAAATTTTGTATCGCCAACCCAATAAGAAGTTTCAGTTTCAAAATTATAAGAAAAAACAACCAAAAAATTTTGTGAGGTTGATCTAAATATTTGAACCTCAATTCGTATTCGATTCTTCAAATAATAACCTTTGACAAAATAAATATAAAGTCTTGAAAAGAGCATTGGACTATTGATATATTGTACAACATTATTAATATATTATTATTTTAAGCATTATATTTTGATTTGTGTATAAAATAGTCTTGTATGAAACGGATTGAGGTTATGTGATGACTGGTTTAAGTTTCATGTGGTCATAAACAAATGAAGTTCAAAATTATTTATTTTAAATTAAGGAAAAATACACTTCTGAACTTGAAACATTCTCTAAGACCCATGCAGAAACTTCCTTTCATCTTTAAAAATGTCAATCGTTTGTTAGAAGCAATTTGATATTTATGGAAAAAAAATAAAAAATAAGATAAATAATTGAATAGTTATTTTTAATTGTGATATAAGTCAACTTCAAAATAATAGTAAACATTAATTTATGGTAATACTTTGATACCCCTTTACATATTTAAAATAATGCATTCAAAGGAATTCGATTGTTTTAGAAAGTGTACAAAATAATTATGGTTAATAATTATTGTAAAAATCTGTTGATGAAAGAGCGTATCGCCCGCGATATACCCTGCATATTTGGTGACCAAGAAGATCTGGTCGAATACCAGGAATGCTTGAATGATAGAGGAATTCTCAACATTGGCGAGGAATTCAAACACCTGATCAAAGGAACTGTGTCTGAAAAGCTGACAGAATTGATTGAACAGAAAAAAGAGTATCCGAAAATGATCCAGTCGCGTATTAAAAGAGTGCATTGCACGTATCCGTCTTGTTTCAAAGCTTTTGCGGAACAGAAAAAATTAAAAAGACACATCAAAAGAGTTCATACGGTCACGACACCACAGAGTTAGAATTGCAACAAACCTTTTAATGCACCATGTAAAATTGTAACAAGACCTATACAACGGATGGATAGTTAAAGCGAAATTTACTGATCCATTACCGAACCCGTGGCAGTACCAGTAGTACTAATGTTTCACAAAATAACGTAGATAAAGGATGTACAAATCTTTGAACCAGATCGCAATGTATGATGTGTCAGTGCCTCTCAGCGGTAGCGCGAAGATGGACTCAGGATTGATAACAATGGTGGTTCTCGACTTATAGTTAAGTAATACATCTGATGTAGGGATATTTCGGTGTCACTTTACTCATTGTACGAAATGTGTTTACGCAGCCAAAGCTCTACAGAATGGCACGAAGGATCATGACTGGTCCCTTCTGACTGGGAAACCGAAGCGTTGCCGTGCACTGAAAGCTAGCATTCTTGCATCTAAAACCGCGCGAGAATGTCAGTAGGCTCTGTATTGTCTATTTATGGTTTATAACCGATACAGAGTCTATGGCTCACTACCCTGTACGCCAATGATACTTCAAACTTTCTATGTCATCTTCTGTTTGCAAGCTTTTTTCCGTTCAGTCTGGAGAGGCTTATTATTAAAAAGGTTTTTATCAAATTCTTTTTTCGAAAGTAGAATAAGCTCATTCTTATTAATTATAATTAAAATAAATTTCTTATTGAAATAATTATTGAATATTTTGACCATATCCAATTTTACTATGGTAGTTCTACTTTTTTTCAAAAACAACATCGACAGCAAGATAATTGCATTATTGTTTTGATGAAACAGCGAAAATTTTATTTATTTTGCATAGGTTTCTTTTACAAGTTCTTCTTTTTGGTTTTTGTTGTTGTTAAGATTTCCATAATAAATAAAGATAAAATTTTAAAAATTAACTGATTTAACAAATGTAGGAATGCGGACTAACTAACATTCAATTACATTATTAATGAAAGATTATTGAAAGTTAGACATAAAGGTGATAAGCATTAAAAAGATCTGGAAATAATATTCCTGTATATAAAATATAAAATAATAATTGTAAGTGTTAAAAAGTAATCGAAAATCTTTTTCTAAATTTTGTAAGATATTAGTAAATATTATAAGCACGTATTCTCATCTCTGGCTTGTAAACAGAAAATGATGTAGCAAGTTTGAAGTACCATCTAGAGATTTTAGTTATAATTGATTTTTAAATAATAAAATTAAAGCCTTGCGGTAAGTAAAACATAATATATATATTAACTATTTCTAATAAAAATCGAGTAAATAACACATAAAACACCATTTTGATAAAAACATGTTTTGGTAGTTTTGGTTTATTCAGTTGTTTAATTGAAAATTTCAAATTCGAATCATTTACATAGCGACATGCCATTTAGTAACATTACCTGACTTTCATTACTTAAATAATATTTTTTTATATATTTTTTATTTATTTTTTATATTTAAATAATATATCTAAAACAATTAGTATTTTGAAAATTTAAAAAAATCCCGTCTCCCCTGAAAAATTTTAATTATGATCTTAATTACCCATAAGTTTTGGAGAACATAGACACTTTTCTTCCTCAAAACATTAAACATACTGTAGATAACAAAATCCTTCTATCTATAAAAGTCAGTAATAAACAATGGCCAAGTGATATTAGTTGTATTAGTGGTATTTCGATGGTATTATAAATTTTATTATTTTAATAATAATTAATTTAATTTTTTGAACTGTAAAAATAAAAACTGGAAAAAGAAAACAAGTTGGACGGGATTCCGTGTCTCCACGATATTTTAGGCTGAGAATAATTACTTTGTTTACGATAATTACTGTTTTTAAATTTATCGTCATTGAAACTCAGACAATTTTTAACGAAGCAATATAAAAGGTTGTGAGGGCAATAAGCTGCACCGGCACTCAATAACAGTTGACAAATTCGATAGTTTCCACAAGAAACCGTAAGATCCAATGGTGTGAGGCCAGTTTCTTTATCGACAAAATTCACTTCGCAATTTTTATTCATCAATGACTGAACTATTTGCTCGTTCTCATTCCAAACCGCCCACCACAACGGCCTCCGGTGGTGCAAGCCATCAGAATCAAGATCGGCACCCTTTCCAATCAGAAAGTTGACGGCAGAGACATTTATTCTCTCACAAAACACACGCAAAGGATAAGACACGTCAGAACAATATATTTTTGCCTCCTTTGCAATTTTATCGGCAATCTTCAAACGTTTAAGAATGTGATCAATCTCTTTCGAATTCAATACTAACGACATTTATATATATATATTTTTTCTTTTTTTTTAAAAAGGAGCAAGAACGATTTATTTTCAAAAAAAATTGAATTGGATCACAGTTCACCTTTTTCCCCTTTTCAAATCAAAATTGTTATTGACAAATTTTTTTTTTAAATTGGTTATGAAAAAATTGTGATCATAATTCACAATTAAGATGATAACACACAGACATAACAAACACAAACGCACTTTAACCAATCAATTATACATATTCAAACAATTACATTGCATAATCACACATACATGCAATCATTCAGATTCATACAAACAAAAATAAAAATACATACTTACATTGACAGAAAGCTCAATTAAAAAACTCCAAAGAAAAAAAGGAGGCTCACAACCGACAATCACACTCTATACATGATTCAAATATCGATTGCATAATTTGCCATTTTCCACCGACCAAGCAAACACGAGTGTGCGCATTCCGAACTCTCCAAATCTTTATTTATGAATCTAATTTTGAAACACTACAGTTTTAATTAACAACCGTTCTTGATACATTTACTTTTGATTTATTTTGATTGATATTTTATTTAAATGTTTTTAAATATTCACATATTCTTTCTTTAATAAACATTTATTTATATTTTTGATTTAATTTCTTTTTTATTTATTTAACTTATTTATTTAATTTAATTAATTTATTTAATTATTTAATTACTTTATTTTTACTTAATTATTTTAATTTCTTTTTAATTAATTTATTTAATTTTATTTAATTAATTTAATAATTTAATTATTTAAATATATATTTTTATCTATATACATTGAAACTGGCAAATAAATGTTCGGTCAAAATTGGCAATTCTCCGCTCCACAAGTATTGTGTAATATTATGTCCCCCTGAAATATTTTTCTGTGTAAATAAAAAATGATAAAAATACTTACATGGAACAATGAAAAAATCTTGCAAAATGAATGATGAAAAATTAATGGATTATAAAATATCTTCCACAATTTAAAAGTCGTTACTCAATTTCTTTAACTCCCAAACGAACTTCTGACTTGAACGTCACAAAAATGTACAACTTTTACGTATGAAAGTATGACGATAATTTTAAAACATTTCTTAGCTTGCAAATCCAAAAACATTTTAAAAATACTTTTCATCTAAATTTTAACTACCCTCTTTAAAGAAAAGAGTCGAAAATGTGGTTTCTTAAAAAAAGAAAATTACAGCTACTTTAAACCTGAATGGAAAGGCAGATAGAAGAACAAAACATGTATGATGTAGAACTGTAATGTAGAACTGTCTGGAAAAACTAAAATAGGAAATCCAAAACGAACCATATTATTATTTCGCGTTTTCTTAAGATATTCAAAAGTCCCTTACATATCTTACGTTATTAGTTTTTGTAAAACACTTTAAGCGAAATATGTATATTTTTATTGAAAGGTTTAATAATTTTCCTGATAACAGAATTAACTGTAACTTCCAAAGGTTTAGAAAAAACTGCATCTTGTTGTCCAAAATATATTCAAAATACTTAAACCATAATTAAGTATGAAACAGTACCCGGTGAAACATGTGAAGAAAAATTAAGACCAGCGTTCTCCAAGGAAAAAGCTGTACTATATATAATGAAAGAAATGTTAGATTTGAGAATTGGCTCCAGCGATCCCACAATAATATTTAGAAAGGCAGACGAACTAATAGAGAAAATGGTAGAGAAAAAGCTAGGGAAGAAAGAACTATCGAATTTAGTATACGCTAACTTGATAGATGATGATGATGTACAAAAACAAGTAGCCATTCAAGGTATCACGAAATCTGATGAGATTGAAGAAATACAAACAAGAATGTTCGAACATGAGAAAAAGAAAAGAAATGCACCAGTGGCAGCATATAATACAAAAAGAGCAAATGAATGGAAAAAACTGGAAAATAAAAAGAAAACAACAAGACCGCGGAATCGAGAAATTCCAGAAGATACAAGAAGAAATTTTAAAGTCAGGAAAATTACTTGTTGGGCATGTCATGAAGAAGGACATGTTAGAAGAGATTATCCAAATGTGACATGTAATCATTGCAATAAAAAAGGACACATAAGAACACAATGTTATGAAAACCCGAATATTTTTAAGGAACGCGAGGAATGGAAACGGGATAATGGAATAAATCGATGGGAAAATGATAGGAAAAATTACTCGAATCAAAGATATAGAGATAGGCCGACGTACACAAATAGGAAATATTCAATAGCGGAATACGACGAATTAGACGATGAATTGTATGAAGGAGATAACACTTCAAGACGGGGCTATACCCACGAAACCAATAGAAAAGAATATTCTAAAAGACAGGAATATCCCAGAGGTTACAGAAAATTCAGAGATGATCAAGGAAACGAGGATGCACGATCACAGGGAGAGGTGATCAGTGTGCTTCATTAGAAAGTCAGTGTAGATGTATGTTTGATTGTACATATTAATGTGTGTGTGTGATTGTATTTTTGATTGTATGTATGAAAATATTCCTCTAGAAATGTGTAAATTAGATAGTTTGAATAAAGAAAATTATGAAAAATGTGATAGCATGGATTTTGAAAAAGAAAGAAAGGAAAGAAATATTACAACAGATATATTAAAAATAACAAAGTTTGACATAAATTATAAAAATTGAAAGAACGGCCAAGTGTAGAATTTCGTATAAAAGATAAAAATGTTCAGTGCCTTTTAGATACAGGAGCCCGAGTGAATGTCATTAAGGCGGATTTCATCAAAGGTATAAAAAATATTCAGATTAGAGAAACGAGAAAGCGTATTCACTGTGCGAATGACTCAAAACTTGTAAACTATGGAACTGTACAATTAAAGGTGATGATAGAAAGGGTACAGAAAACAATAGAGTTTTATGTTGTCAAAGAAATAGATCCGGAAATGATTGCTAGTATAGATTTTTTGGATAAATTTGGAATAAAACTGAAGAAAGAAGCATCAAATATTGATAGGATATTGGCAATTAGAGATAGCCCTTCTGATGAAGATAGATTAAAATGAATAAGAGAATTGTACAATACTACAAGTGAACATGAACTAATGGAACTTTTAACAAAGTACAGATCAATATTCATGGCTGATAAATAGGATATTGGAAAAAACTTCGTTAACCAAACACAAGATAGAAACACATGGAGAACCAGTATTGGTAAAACCGTATAGACAACCAAAATATTTTGAAGAAAACGATATGATCGAAAAGTGTAGTTCTCCTTGGAACTTTCCTTTAGTATATGTCGTTTTATTTAACAGATTCATTCAATTCAAAGAAGCCGGGTTTGAATTTTTCAAGAATTTTAAAGAGAAAACAAATTTTTCAATCAAAAACAATTTTCGCCCCAAATCTAAGATTTTATTTATGATTTAAAACAATTTACAAAATTAATGAAATTCAATTAATGTTCATTTTTTGCAAAAAAATCGGTCAATTCAATTCATATCTTTCAACATTCAAATCAATTCGTCTGTTTATAAAAAAAAATTAATTGTTTTGTTCTTCAAAAAAATATCATTCGAGTTCCGACAAAAATCAATGAACTCAACTCGAGAACAAAATATTTTAAATCAATTTGAACACAAAAAATTCTGACAAATTTACAAATCACAATTTCGCCATCACTAATCAAAACGACAGATTCATATCCAAATAATGAAACCGATTGAAAATATTATTACTAAATATACTACTGAGTTAAAAAGATCGATTAAACTTATTTTTTGTAAATGATCAATAATGCAGCTTGATTGAGAATTTGAAATTGCGTTTCGGAAAAAATCACCGTTTTCAAACTTTTCAACAATTCGACTTTTTTTTATCATCAAGGTCAAAACATCGCAAAACACCGGGGTTCTTTTCGTGTGGCATCTCCTGGCACCACTAAATTGGGTGATCGTTTTTACCTCCTTATATATCTTATACCTTAATATTCATCTTCTGATGATTCTTCAGCAGAAGATGAGTACTTATCCTCATTGTTGAGATGTTCAACTCTATCAGCATAAGATTTTAACATCTCATCGAGGACTGCCGGGTCGAATTCTTCTATATTATTTCCCATTTGCATTTCCTCCATATTGTCGGGTTCTTCCATGTTCAGTATGGAGTCCATTGGTGCTTCTTCCCTTATTTAGATCCGGTTAAGTCTTTGGATCCCTCTGCATTTCCCATCCCTGTGAAATACCCATTGTACCGAAGATTACTTGACATTGGATATCTAACACGCTATCACAATGCGCCTAATTGTCTTCGGTGGGATCGTCAGAATACTCTTTGGAAATGTTCTGATACGCCCTACCTGAAGCATGTAGAGCAGTACCGTTGTATTTGGCATGGCTGTCTGACACGCTTCTGCCAAGGACTTGTAAAAATCCAGATTCTTCGTGTTACTGTTCTCCATATTTCTTTTGGTGTCATATGGGCACTTTACATCTATTATACATAAGGTTTTTTGTCCCGGCACCATAATTTGTAGATCTACATGGGACTGTGGTGGAACATATACACATACATCATCCACATTTATGTCACAGTCTAGATGTTGTGTTATCTGTTCACCAGAAAATATAATATTTCATTGTGGTGGTACTTTTTAAACTCGGCACTAAAATGATATTCGGTCAAGATATGCACCAGAGTCTCCTTATTATGTGGACATCTTCTACAGTGCCTCCCGTATATATCTAATACCTGGTCGGTATTTGACGAACACTGTATATGTCATGGCCTTGTGAAAAAAGTACCATTCACTATAGTTCAATGCTCCTCCATACTCTGTACCGTGAAAACTAACTGTGGAGGTTAGACTTCTCACGAATCTCCCAGCACTGCTTTGCTTCAGCCACTTGTGTGTCCAAGATTTTTCGACAAGTCTTCTAAGTGTCCAGGACACACTTTTAGTCAACATCGGCGTGAGCAGTGTGTTTTCATCAGTGTTGTCCGTAATTATCTCTGTCATTCCATTTTCCAATCTTCTCTCCCAGACCAGAGTCTGGTGTACATGAAGACAGAGGCCACGTTCATTCTGCAGTAACTCCACTCTTATTTGATGCAGTTTGAATAGTTTGTGAATAACAAACTTTATTTTATCCCACTAGTTCTTTATTTTCCCTGATTGTGTTCCTCTGTTGAGCCAGTTTATAGCAGCCTCAATAAAGATAAGGTAAAACTTTTTCCACGTTCTACCCGTAGCACCTCACTGGTGCGAAAATAATGTGGCATCTGTTGTCACTATATCACTACAAACAATCATTTGAAAGCAGTGAGAAAGTGACTGTATCATGTACTCATCCCATATAGATTTCATGCCCACCCCTCTATTTTCTTTCGGGGTGTCTACATATACATTGGATGCATTCTTTGGAAGTCCAAAAACTTTCATGTGAAACAACCTAACAATGTTGTCTAGACTGTGTCTGGTTTCAGTATACTATATGGGAGGAAGAAGATACGAAATATGAAGATGAGTTTGGAGTGTAAATATACCATGTATGCCTGCAACTTCTGCCAAGGGAATAAGATTGATGTTGTAATCGTTTCTGTTTCCTTGAATATTGCTGCAAACTACTCTGTTGGCGCGACCGTTATGTTTTCTGAAAAGTGTCCACCAAGGTACACAACAAACTCACCCTCACTTATCTCGGGAATTTTCTTCTTATATATCTCAATATCTTGATTGGATTTATGGGGATGTACAATATGCGCACACTTGCTGGGTCTGAATTTGATGCCTAACACTTCTGTTAGTTCAACAGTCTTGTCAACAAATGTTTGCGTAAAGTCTCTAGAGCTAGCAAGAAGCACAAGATCATCAGCATATGCTAAGCAACTAACCTTGTGATTGACAATTATCCATTATCATCAAACAAAAATATCGCCGTATTGATTCTTTATCGTAACCCATTTATTTATTGTCGTTTTTAATCACAAATATAAATCAAAAGATTAATTTTTTCGAATAATTCTTTTCATTTGTTTACACCACATAAACTCCCAGTACAATTTACTCATTAAAGCAACAAATATTATAACAATTTTTAATTTAATTATTTTATTAATCTTTCCTTTTTCTTCTTAATATATAAATCTTTAATTTTTTCTTTAACAATCATTTAATTTGTTTAATCTTCTTTTTTTAACTTTATCAATCGTAAAATATATCGTAAAAAAGTAATAATAATGGGTTAACCAAAAATAATCTCACAGTTGAACACTCATAAGTTCATTTCATAGTGATCATTTCATGATTGTGACTGCAAGTGTCCATTTGATCTTTCGATATCTGATTTTTGAAAAGTCGCACATCACTTTTTTTTAAAAATGCACTTTTTTGACAGATAAGCCGCGGCTTATATGCGCGATATAACTATATAGAGTTGTTGAAAAGTATGTCTTTTTTGTAATTTTTTTTTTCACTAAAATAAAACCTCGTTTAAATTAGAAAATTGGATTTGAAGGAAAGTATTAAAATTTTCTTTGTGTTAATTTATTATTATTTTTTGTGATAAACTGTCAATCATGAAGAATTTTATGATATGGGTTGTATAAGTCGCAACTACTTTTGTTTCTTTTTAACTTTAATTTTTTCTCAGTTAAGTCTCACCTTATCTTCGCGATAATAAGATATTAAAAAATATAAATAATATTTTATATTTTTAAATTTACTTTTATACCATTATTATAAAAATTAGTAATTTTAAGTTTCGCTTTCAATTAAAGGCTGAAGACTTTTAAATATATTTAGCCACAATATATTTCAATTGTTCAATCGTCATCGATAGGTTACTGACTAATTTTATGATTCACTTGTTAATAAAACCCACATGATTATTTTAGTCACAAGAGAGAGAGAGAGTACTTTAAGTATCGGTTTAAAACTTTTTATTCAATTAATATGTACTATTCCTCTTATAACTGTAAATAAATGTTTATAATTCAAGAACAATATTAACAATATATATTTATAATTAAAACGGAAAGATAAAAATAAGATTAAAAATCTCAATATCAACAGAAACGGAGTAGTATGGAAACAGATTAACAATATAAGTATCTAACTATTAAATGTCTGAGAATGTAAAACAAGGAACATGAATATTCTTCGAACAATAGGTTAATATAATAATCCAAATTAAATGAGGGTGATTGAAGTGTTAGTGTTTGACTTGAAATTCTCGGGCCATGATTGATTTGATTTGGAACTAATGAAAGAGGGGCACAATGACGAAAATATCACGATTTGTTTTGCCTGTGAACAATTTAAGGATAATATTCGTTTTATTATAAAAAATCAATAATAATTAAATAATATATAATGTTTATATTTATAAATATACTATATGATATTTTAATAAATATAATTGTATCAGTGGTTGTACAATGTGAGGTCCTTAAAATTATATGCGATCAAATGATTGAAATTAAGTTATTTTAAAATTCATCATTCGAGTGTGAATTATGAGAACAGTTTACCAATAAGACTAATTGATAATGTGTTTCATTATCAACTGGGGTGGGGTCCGGCCCGTAGCCCGTACATTGCCGCCCGGCCCGAGGTACGGGCTATTATATATAAATTAGCCTCTTCATTTTCCAATATTTTCTGGACATACACATAATTTTAAATACTAAAACACTGAATACCGCATTATAACAAGCACTTATGATTACAGTATGCGACAGTTAATACCGCAAAATTTAATACCAAAATATTTAATCCAAAATATTAAAAAATTAAAATGATTATTAAATTAAAATAATTATTTGTTTATTTTAACTTTTTATTGTTAATGGAAATTAATATTGCACTACAAACGTTTTTATATTTATTTTATTTAAGTTTTATAACCTAATTTTTCCAAATTAATACCAAAACATTTAATCCCTAAGAAACACTTAAGTTTATAAAAAAATTAAATGATTAATTTTTTTAAAAAATAAATTTGAAAAATTAATTTTATCATTATTTTATTTTGAATAATTTAAATATTTTTAGTTTACAAAATTTGAAAATCTTTTGTCAGAACTCTCCATATAAAATATAAAATATTAATTTAATTTTAAATTCAATGCAAATTAATTTAATAAATTAATGGTTTTAGTTTTTTTTCAAAGTTTCTCTTATTTCTACAATTCCTCAGTTACTATCTATTCTCATTACTACCTATTCAGATTTCTTTTATAATGATCACTTAAATACAAGTGCAATCTGCAAGATGTGTCTTTCGAAATTTGAGTATCACCAACAGAAGGCGGGCACCCGTAGTTTGAAACGACATCTACATAATAAACACCCAAAAGTTTCCAGCTTGAAAGAGAAGACCAAGACAACTTTGAGTCAACAGCATCCTACTCTCATTTCCTGTGGATTTATTGAACCTCGTGCTAAAAAGTGACGCGTTGAAGTATGCACTTTAAAGAAATCTTTTTTAACACTCGCATGTAGTCGCCATATTCTACCTCTTCAATTCTTTGAAGATCCCATCATTTCCAAAGGCTTTGGTCTGCAATCCATCAGTCGTCATGATGTTAGAAATGACTTGAGGAAAATGACAGTTGAAATTAAAAGTGATTTGATGGACAAGCATCGTGATGAGTGGGCATCAATTGTGCTAGATGGTTAGAAAAATCCTGTATCCCACCACAAACATTTAACAATCTTATTATTTTTCTCAAATGAACCCTCAAAACCAGTGCTTTTGCAGAGTTTTTTGTTACCTTACAGTAGTGCACTGTCTATTTCAACGTGTGTATTTGATGTACTTAACAATTTGGATTCTTGGGATATCAAGGTTATCAGTGCTATGACCGACAATGACAGATGTATGGTTGCCGTGATGTAGCTTGTATTTCAACAGCACCCTACCGTGTTACCCCTAAGATGTGCTGCTCACATAATCAACCTTATAATTAAAGATGCGTTGAAAAATGTTGATTTCATTAGAGTTGATTTTCAAATACTCTCGAGCTACAGTCAGAATGGTATTATAAAGCGCAATTGTGAGACTAGATGGAATAGTGTCTTCGATCGTTTTATTGATCTGGCAAAATACCTCCGTGCACAAGATGGGTCATCGCATTGAGAACACAATATCAGCTTTGTCTCCTTTCATTGATGTACTCAATGTTGCTCAAAAGTACGGTTGTGATTGGCTGACGTTGTACAAAGAATTCTCCAAAGCAGTAGCAAAGACCTCTGAATCCGATCCGAACCACTTGGCAGCGGTGGCTGAAAATCGCAGACAATTACTACTGAATCCAGTTGTTCACCTTGATATGTTTGTGAATGAGCAAACGCAGTTATTTGAAGCTTCTGAAGGTTCGATTTAATCACTCCTTTAAATTTGACATTTTCTCTGCAACAATTACTGAAGAATACAGTGAATTCGATTGTATCGGCCATGATGAAGATGATAGTGGTAAGTGAAATCCTTTTTCTTTGTACATGGATTTTGAAATAAAGATTTATTCTTAGTTATTTTGAAATTATTTAATAATCATTTAATTTTTTTATAAATTTAATTGTTCCTACTGCATTAAATGTTTTGATATTAATTTGGAATAATTAGGTTATAAAACTTAAATAAAATAAATATAAAAACGTTTTTAATTCAATATTAATTTCCATTAACAATAAAAAGTTAAAATAAAAAATAATTATTTTAATTTAATAATTATTTTATTTTTTTAATATTTCGGATTAAATATTTTGGTATTAAATTTTGCGGTATTAACTGTCACATACTGTAATTATAAGTGCTTGCTGTAACGCGGTATTCATTTTTTAGTATTTAAAATTATGTGTATGTCCAATAAATATTAGAAAATGTAGAGGCTACCTTATATTTTTGGCCGGGCAGCAAGGTATGGGTTACGGGCCGTAAAATGACAGCCTCCGAATGATGTAAAATTCTGCCGATGAGCGATAGTTAAAAATGTAAATGCGTCATGTACTGTAGCCGTAGCTCGTAGCCCGTAATTTGAAGCCCCTAGCCCGTAAAATGACATCCGGGGCCCGTACGGGCTCCACCCCAGATTATCAACAAAAGTAAATTTTACATTGTTTCAAAAAGAATAACCCATAAAGTAACAGATTTATTTTTTGAAATATTTTAACTTCTATCTATAGATTTGTACTGAAAACAATTAAAAGTAAGTTTTTTTTAGAAAATAGAAGCAAAAAATCAACAAAAAACATTTTGTTTTCCAAAAACCATTTGGTGATCGTGGGAGGTACAATTCTGACAAACATTTTAATATCATCAACTTAATAAAAAATAAGTTAAACTAATGATATCCAAATGGGGATTTCAGCATTAAAATATCTTAAAAATACAAATTTCTTAAAAAAAAGCCTTGAATCTTTCAAATTTTTAAAGAAACTCTCATGAAAAATATTTTGGTCTCAAAATTTTATTTTATAGATGTTTTTTAAGGTTGATTCGATAATAATAATAATAATCATTATTATTATTATTATTATTATTATTAATTAATTAATTAATTAATTAATTTCACATGTCGGAAATTTCAAAAATTCATATTTTTGAAGTATATAGTAACACATATTAAGTAATAGTGATATCCTTCTTGAAACTAAAGTATGTCACAATTGATAACTGTTGAAAACGATTATATAATAATAAAAAATACTTTATAAAAAATGTGTCATGGAAAACTGAACGTATAACTTCCTCGTCATGCATACAATTTGATTTTCATTTGCAATTATCATCATTGATGTACGTATAAATATATAATAGCAACAACTTACTTTGATTGTTAAATTTGTGAACAATAATTTTAGTTCAGACTATTAAAGCTATGCCGCCATTCAAAGTTTTATGTATTCTATTGTCATTTACCATATGCTTTTCTTTCCCAAAATATCCATTTAAAACAACCGATTCCTATGATCCCAGTCCTTTAATCCTAGTACCAGGTGATGGTGGATCAAGACTTCTCTCGGATTATACGTTTTTATTCACCTATAGGACATTAGCGTGGGTTAATTTCATTTATATGTTTTTTCCTAAGTTATTAAAATGGCTTCTTAAGTAAGTGTTTGTTGGTATTAAATGCTTTATATATTAAGTTAAGATTGGAATATGATCCAGAAACTCACCAAACCAGAAATCAGAAAAGATCAAAAGTTTTTATTCCTGGATGGGGTGAAACGTATACAATTGAGGAACTTGATGACACTAAACATAAACAAACATCTTATTTCGCTAAACTTGTAAAAGAATTGAAAAAAGACACATTTTATGAAGAAAACAAAACTCTTCGAGGTGCTCCATATGATTTCCGAAAAGCTCCGAGTAAATTTTTATAACTTTTCCAAATAATCGAACGTAATCTATATATATATATATATACAGTAGGTATGGCCTATATGTAATTCGTCTATATGTAATTATTACATATATGCAACTTTTCCTGAAGCATATAAATGAATTGCCTATAGCAACTACAGAGATTTACCTACATGAAATTTCGTCTATATGAAAGTTTTTTTGGGCACCAAACGACTTGCATATAGACAATATCTACTATATATAAAACGTTTAATATTTTAAAAAATATAATTTGGTTGAAGCTTCTTTTATATAATTATTGAACATGTTTCGATATTGCATGCATCATCATCAGCAATATTTAAAAATTTGAATATTTTAATTTTTGTTTTGGTTAAATAATATAATTTTAAAATTTTATTATTTTTAAATTTATTAATTTTAAGTTTAATTGAGATTATTGTCTAATAATAATTCATTCGATTAAAATATTAATAATAATTTTTACCATTTAAAATTAAAAAAAATTTAAAATCATATTATTTAATGAAAACAAAATTCAAATTTTCAAATATTCAATTTTCAAATATTGTTTCATATATATATATATATATATATATATATATATATATATATATATATATAT
>MQRK01251327.1:35153-54659 GCA_001938485.1 Girardia tigrina
TTAACTAAGTTTTGAATTAATTAAATATTCTTTCTTTACATAAAATAATTTTTAAATAAAATTAATATATAAATAAAAATTAATACTAAAACTACAAAATTGAATTTTAAAAATAAAATATGAATATATATATATATTTATATATATTTATATATATATTTATTTATATTTATATATTTATATATATATATATATATATATTTATATATATATTTATTTATATATATTTATGATTTTTGATATTTATGGATTTACATTTGTATAATTTTATGAATTAAGAAGTAAGATTTTTATTATTATTTATTCAAATATTTAAATCTATTTCTTTACATTTCTTGTCACATTAACCACCGTATATATCTCAGACAATTTTTTTTCGTTTATTATGGATTTCTTGTGACCGTCCATGCTTCCCCATTGAAATTAAGCCACATTTTTTATATTTATAAATAATATCCTTGATGCTGGTTTTGAAATGTCTAATTGCATAGCCAAAGTCATATAATCTTTGGACATGATATAGACTCTAATAAACTTTTTTTGTGTTATTCAAAAAAGTGATAATTAATTTTTTAATTACAAAAAAGTGTTTATTTTTATGAATGTTAGTCGAATTTGTTAATAAAATATGTGTCTATTTTTATGAATGTTGTCATGAAATGTTAGCGTGAATATGTAGATTTTTTATGAATGTGTTTCTAATATAAAAAGTAGAAAATTGTTTAAATAAAAATGGAATCTAATACGACAAATAAAAATCAATAAATTATCATTATCTTCTTATCATTATTTATTACATTAAATAAAAAATTACATTATACGATACCTTTCTGTGCCAATTTTTGTTATCCTTTAATTATTCAATGAAGTATATTTAAAATTGACTAAAATAACGATTTTCGATTCAATATTTCGCAGTATGGCTCAGTCTTATAGCCACTTTCAAATGTACTGGTAAAAGTATATGATAAGTAATAATATTCGTCAATTAAATACCTTATTTCAGTATCGTTAGCACTGCTAATTGGTAAAAATTGATAATTTTCCATTTTTTATAAATTTAAAATTACTACTAATAAGTTCGGGGAGTTACTTTTAAAAGCCGGCCAATCAGATGTGCATCCTACGCGTATTGGCCTAAGTGTGTATACAATGCATGTGTGTGTTGTTTGTGTTAGGGGTAAGTGGAGTATTCTACCTACAACCGGCTCTCACACATATCGTGTATTTATATTAAAGCTTCATATGTGTATACGTGCTCTTAAAGTGATCTTAAAGGAATCGCGCTCTGAATCATAATAACTCATTTTTCAACTAATCTCTCTCTTACATGGTTATTAGCGCAATTTTCCCTCATACTACACCAGAGGAGCATTCATTATTCGGTCGCTCTGGTGGTAAAGAGAAAAGCACGTTACAAATCTAATCTCGACAATTCGATTCTGTCTGTCCTGATTCGGAAATCTGTACGAACAAATACAATTGACCATAAAATAATCTGATTACATTTTGTCGACTTTGTTTTTTTCAAAGAGATGAATGAAAAAGGGTGGGAATCTATCAGATTTTGGCTATTTAGTGAAATAAATTATGTTTTCGAAGATATTTTAATCATTTCTCAAGTTGTTCATTTAGCGGACACTGAGACTGTTTTTAAAAATATTTAACGAAATAATTTTTTAATTAAATTATATAATGGTAAATTTTGGTACTAATTTTTATTAGAGATATAACGTTTAATTTTAAAAGTTTTCATACAAACATATTTCCAAATCTTTTTTTTCTAAAAACTATCAAAATATTTATATATAATTTAAACAAATTATAGTATCATTTTTTTAATATTACATAATTATTTTTTAAAATTTAAAATTTTTAATGAAATTTCAATGTATATTAAAAAATTTTATTTATTTATTTATTTTTTGATAGCCAATTTTCTGCATGGAATTTTTAATCTATTGATGAAAACGTGCCCTTAACTGCAAGCAACTGTAATTTATAATGAAGCATATGACAAATTTTTTTCCCAAGTTGATTGCACTAAAAAAAGTATTTTAAACCCGGAAAGTGAACCTTCAGTTAATGTGATTCCGAATTCCAACGATCCACAACGTCTGCCGCAACTGTAAGTAATTTGATTAAATATGATGAAGCAGTTAATATACCTTCAACAGCTTCAACAAAAGACGATTCAAACCAGCTTTCAAGTTCAAGTAATTAAAATCATGACTATACTGATGTTTGGAACCCCATTTAAAAAAACGAATTTTGCGAAAAATATGATTGACTTAGATTTAAAGATCAGAAGCTAAGTTACAAAGTATGCTAAAAGGTACCGGCAAATTTTGATAAAAAACGGGCATTGAAGCTTCTAAAAAGTGACTGGATGGTGAGATATTGTACAGTGGTGATACACGAGAACAAGAATTATGGTCTTTGAGAAAAAGAAATATCGACACAATGAAAGTGAATTTCATTCTAAGGCCGTGAAAACATTCGAAGAAACTGAAAATAAAACTATAGAAACTATTGTTTTGAAAAACAAATCGACTAGTAAAGCATTAACATGTAAAATATTTCGTACGGTATATCAAATTGTAATGGTGAATCAATCATGGAATCAGAAAAAAATGTACAATAGCTGAACGATCTAGATATGATTCGTAAATGTCATTCAACTAATGCGCCTCCAATTTTATCGGTCATAAAGCTCAAGAAATGCTAAAAAAACTTGTTTCGGAAATCATAATATCAGGAAGTAAAACTTCCATAGTAATTGACGAGTCAACAACGATCAGCAATATATCATCCTTGATTATTTTGTACGAACTTGTTTACGAACTATGAGATGAATTTTCCAGTAAACTTATTTTTGGATCAAGTCGAGTTAAAGGAAAGTGGCAAAGCAGCGAACATTTTCAGCTCCCTTTGGAATTTTCTTCAGTTGTATGGAATGACCCTGCAGTATGTTAAAGATCATTTAATTTCTTTTTCCTATGATGGTGCTGCTGTTATGCTTAGTAGATCGAATGGAGTTGCAAAACTCATAATAGTGTGGCACTGCGCTAATCATCGTTTGCAAATAGCAGTAAATGAAACGGTCAAGTGTATCGGGGAAATTAATAAATTCAAGGTGTTCATGTATAAGTTGTATGTGTTATATCACGCCTCCCCGGAAAATCACAGAGATTTTTAAAACTTGAGATCATCTTTTGAAAATATTTGAAAATAGAACGCATTTTGAGTACAAGATGGGTAGCTTCTACTTTTCGTTCGGTTTCAGTTACATAGAACAGTTATGTTGCATTAGTTGGACATTTTCAAAATGCCAGTTCTGATGATACCAGAAATGAAAAGGAAAAATGTAAATTCAGCGGACTTTAAAGAAAATCCCTGGCATGTCGTTTGTCCTAAATTTGACGCCAATATACGATGCTCTTCAAGAACTAAGTGAGTTGAGTTTAGAATTCCAAAATTGTTATATAAGCCTTATTAAGAACATTAATTGGGTTTTCTTTACATTTATTAATATAACAATTTGAATTGCCACTAGAACAATTCTCCGTAAAATTTGCGTAGCTCGTCATCGTTCTTGATTGATAATCTTAATCATATTATTTAACGTCTTATTATTCAAACAAATTCAAATTACAATTTAATGATTACAAAAATAATTTATACTTTAAATTTGAAATAATTTTTATTTATTTTAAGAAATTATTATTAAAATATTATTTATGAAATATTAGTTTAATTTTAAAGTGATTATTTAAATTTTAATAATTGATTAAACAACCCGACGTTTTAAAATATTTAAAATATCAATCTTCCATCTGGGTGGGAGAAACACAATCCTAAAACAACATACCAAACAACACACAATAAACACCATTCAAAAATATTCCTCACAAGCCTAATGAATGATAATCAGAAAATCAAAAATTAGTTCAAATAGTTGGGCGAAGAATAACTGAACATTGTATGTAAAATGCTTTCGGAAGAGATGGATAAACTTTCATTTTTGGAGTGGAGCTACACAACGAAAGCGGAAGAAATATACAGCAACCCATAGATCCAGAGACGTTTTATTCTCCGTTGGCAGCTTATATGTAAAATTGTTTACTAGATTCGAGTGATAAAGATATAGTTCAAGTCTGCGATGTTCTCATACCCGAAAAATAGCCAAAGGAAGTTGAAAAAAAACATTACATTAAGAGACAAAGAGATTCATACGTTTACAAACAAGTTCCATTTGAATGAACGAAATATAATCCGGGCATTTCGCGATTATTTAGTAGACAACATGGGCCAAAAACTTAAACTCCGCACATCAATGCTTTCCATACCATAGATGTTTCAACAAGCAAATACGAGAGATGACTTTCACAGATAAACTTGATAATGGATCATCAGAGAACTTCTCTTTTTGTGAAAACAGTTTCATTGCTGTTGGTCACCAAGTTCAACGGTCCTCACTAAATATATTTGACCCTTTACTGTCACGGACCAAAACAGTAAAGTTTGTAAGTGCAAACTTATTTATGACTAAAATTTGGTTAAAATTTGGACACTGTTTTAAAATTTATGTACATACTTTAGACTAAGTATAATGACAACTAAAGTTACTTTTATATTGTTACTCACCTAAATATATGTTCACTTTTTATTAACAAAGATATTATGTTTTTAAGCAATAATAAAATAATTTACTTCGATTTTTTCATCAAATCACTGTGGCAAGGGGTGGGGAGGGGTACAAAAAATTATGGGCTTACGACTTTCGAGAATTAGCGTGCCCCCAAAAGAGAAGTGACAAAAAAGCCATGAATCTAGATATTTCTGACTAAAAAGGATATCTGTTTTTATTCATTGTGCTACAAGAAATTCAATAGTTAAATTATCGAACTATTTAATCTCCTTTCTCTTTATTGCCTCGTAAATTCACTGATTCAACAGAACTAAGTAAAAAGTAAATGTATTTTTTTCAATATATCAAAGATATCAAAAACAAATACTTTCATTTTGGTAATACATTCAGATCTTTCTTACTGTGAGGAATATTTTGAATGTTTGATGTTTTGGTTTTGAATGTTGTATATTGATTTGGAATTGTGTCTCTCCTATCAAGATGGATGATTAATACTTTAATTCTTATTGTCTGAAAATATGTAATGTTTAAATTTATTTTTAATTTAATTTAATTTAAAATAATTATAAAATTTTTAATAAGTTTATTAATTTTATTTACAATTTTAAATAAATAAATCAAATTAATATTTTTTTAATAATTAATAATCAATTTAATTTTTTTCCAAAAAAATTTTGAGTAAATATTTTAACAAATTATTTTTTTCTCCATTTTCTCAGATAATAAGAATAAAGTCATTAATTAATAGACTGATGCAATCTTACGACAGCTTTAACAAAGATTGTCCTGGGGACAAACAAATTGTGATAATAAAAATGTTAAAAGTTATATTGGTGTTCTTAATACTTACAATCCAAACTGAAGATTTGATAAAAAAAATTTAAACTAGTTTAAAGCTGGATTACTCAGAACTCTTTATTTTTATTCTGAGAGATTCGAGTTTTTTTGTTTCATTAAGAAGTTGGGATTCGATGGATACAGAAATTAAAGGAAAAAAGAATAAATTGATTTAAATGTGTCATTTATTTTTTAAAGACAATTAAATAAATATACAATTTTAATGAATTTCTTTTAATATTTATTATAAGTAACAACTTACTTAAATGATAAACAGGAAATTTTTGATAAGTCAGTTTCCGTTTATAACTATAACATCGAACTAAAGACCGCTGTTATCAAGTAATTCGACAATAAATAATATTACAATTAAATTTAGTTTATAAGATTAAGATTCTGTCTTGTGGTTTAATTATGCAACTATGGAGGCTCGTGTTTATTATATTTCTTTTCACTTGCTCCCCTAGTTTTCAAGAAGATCCTCCAGAAAGAATAAAAGATTCAAATGACCCCAGTCCTTTAATATTGGTACCCGGTATTGGTGGATCAAGAGCCTACTCAAAATTAAAAATTTTTGATTATATTGAGAAACCGTTAATTTGGGTTAATTATATTTGTATGTTTTTGCCTTCTCTTTTAACAAAATTGTTTAAGTAATTTTATTTAATTTATATTATATTATTTCAATATGTTATAAAGATTGGAATATGATCCTCGGACTCATAAAACAAGAGATACACCATTGTCACACGTATATTTTCCCGGATGGGGTTCAACTGAAACAATAGAAAATCTTGATTCATGGAAACATAAAAAAACTTCATACTTCGAGAATCTTGTGAATGATTTGGTAAAAGACAAATTTTATGTAAGGAACAAAACAATTCGAGGAGCTCCATATGATTTTAGAAAAGCACCAAGTAAATTACAAATTTTATTATGATATTATTTTTACTTTATTAAAGAAGGAAATGTAAAACTATGTTATTATGACTTTATTATTTCGTTCTTATGTCGAAAAGGAAAAGAAAACTCAAAAACGATACAGAATATAATGATTAACAAATACAAAATAAGAAACTAAAATTGAAATGATTTAGAAAAATAAATAATTTATTAACTCTTATAATTCATACATAATTTCATTAAAGGAGATTGAAAGAAACCCTTTCTATGACTTAAGGATCAGCTTTGTCATTTGCACTTCAAAAATGTTTACAGTAAAACTTGGTGTGATCAGAAATAATTGAGGATTGAGATGGAAGACTTTAGTCACCTCCATAATCACCTTGTATTCTTTCTTCAGACTACCGCTTATCATGTTTTCGGAAAATTATTTAGATCAGAAAACCTTCTTGATTATAATAATACAAATTTATCTTTGTCAGTTAAGCTGCTTTTAAGTCCATAGATTTCTTTCTTGAGTTCATAGAATGTCCACTGGTAATACAAAATGGTAGATATCAATTGGTCGGGACAATATTCATAGGCATTAAGGTAGGGTTAAATAAATAAATTTAATAAAATAATTTTTTGGTCGAAAGATACGTATAAATTAAACAAAATTAATATAGTCGGGGATTTTTGTCGTAAAATAAATAATCTAAATGTTGTTAGATGTTATTGGAGCCTACTCAGAATTATTATTAGCGGTTATTTCCGGCATCAAATCCAAATTTTATTATGTAGCAATGTTTTTTAAAAAACGTGATTAAAAGTAATATTTAAATAAACTTTTTTTGAGAACCAATTCGTTTTATAAATCTGAAACCAGTATAATTAAAAAAACTTATAATATTAATCTTTGATTTTCTTTTTATTTCATAAATTTTATCTTTATTAAATTTTATCAGTTTGAAAATACGCTAACATTACCAAATACATAAATCTTTCGTGAAATCTCTATTATCATACTCTAATAATTACCTCAATCAAATTTTATAATTTTAAATTACAAGAACATTGACAATTACTGTAAGATTTATAAGTATAATTTATAAGATATTTTAATTCTCAACATTTAAATAATTATTAATGTTATTAAATATCTATATCTATATCCATATCCTATTTATAAGAAACGGTTAAAAATAGAAATACTAAAAATATCCTCAAATAAATACAATTGTTTAAATAAACAGAAATTCCAAAATTGTCATTTAATAAATTATTTTAATCGAGGTGTATTTTTTTGTTATTTGAATGTCGGAAGAAACAGGAGACATTTAGACGACCAATGTCGTTCCTAACAATTACCATACTTTTTGTGCATAACCTGTGGGTTATACGAAAAAAATTAACTTTTCTAAAAACTTTTAATTGTGCGGGTAACACATACATGTTTTTTTAAATATCAAAAAAGTGTTATTTAATATTATTAAAAATATTTTAAGAAAGTCTCAAAAGTTTTTTTTTTATATTTTTAAGTCTAAATGAAGCAAGAGTATTGTATATCAAATTTTATTTAAAACCATTGAAGTCTTCGTTAGACTCAATATTTAATGCTTCTAGAATATGACTGTAAAATCAAGAATTGGAACTAATTCTTCATTATCAGAATTGCCAGAATAATTATCAGTATTACATTCATTCGTTTTACTAGTACTGTTATCACTATAAACATGAAGCTTTCCTCTCTTGAAGTAATTTTTAACACATTTAGGAATGACTGCATTCTAACTTTCAATGACCCAATTTGAAATATTTTAATAGTTCGCACGTCTCATTCTGTTTGTTTTAGTAAAGGTGTGTATTGCGCATTGTGTCTCAAGGATCTCGCAAATTAATTAATTTGATCATCGATTCGACCTGAGTAGTCCCGGATTTTGACACGACCGATACAGTGGTCGGTTGATTTGATCACCGGGTCTGTACTAGACAACCCGTGACGGTGAAATTGTAGGACATGTTAAAAAAAAATTTTCAAGTTTCCGACGAAAATAATTTATTGTAAATAGTAAAAATCATTTAAAAAGGGAATTTTTATAAAAATCAGAAATTTTAACAGAGAAAAAAATATATACAATACCAATTTTGGAATTTAAATAATTTGTTATTTTCGTTACGGATATGTTAAATTTGTCGTTTGTAAAATTTATTTTGTGGGGTAATTCGGAACTGTTTTTCTTATTTTTGTAAATGGAAATGTTATGGTACACGACAGTGTGTACACCTCTAATCATCCAATTTTCTCACTTTTTGTGTACTTCGTTTTTAAACGACTTATTAACAGACAAATCGACAGGTTGCAACTTTTTAATTTATACACCTGTTATTACTGCTAATTTGGAATTACAATGTACTGTGTTTTATTTCATTTCTGTGTAAGATGTAAGAGATGAGAATCGTAAATTAAGAGAGATTCTGGCCAAAAAAATAGAACCTCTCTTTTCGTAAAACCTTTTCAAGCGATTGTACCATGATTTCTTCCTTCATCCATTCTTTTGGTGATACTCTAACAATCAGTGACTTTTTTAACTGTTATTTACGTTTTGGAGCAATTAAATATTTAATATAAAAATATTATTTAAATATTTTAATAAATAAAATCGAATTAGTATAAACCTAACTTTAGTTAAAAATGTTCTAAAATAATTTCCTTCCGACCAATTGATTTACCAGACTAAAGCAATGTAATTTAATTTATCTTCCGACAAAAATTCCAGGACCTATTTTTTTAATAAAATAATTTTAACATTCTGACGCCTGGCATCACATAACTGTGACTTTTTGAGCGCAACAATTATGTCTTAGGAATATGCTGATGTAAACCTCCGGCTTTTTGCAACTATTTTTGTACAAGTTTTATGCAAACAAAATTTTAGCAATCAAATACAAATTTTTGGTTAAAGTTTTGTGTACAAATTTTGATTATTTTGGTTAAAATCGAAGTCGCTTCTTATTATAAAAATGAACAAAACACCGCTAAATTAGAATTTATTTTCAAAGCAATTACTGCTCAGACATTTTAATGTGAAACTCAGAATGATGGAATATCGACTTGTCAATGGTAGTTATCATGTATAAGTTGGATCCTCGAATTGCAAAATCTCACTCTAAAATTAAATTACTGACATCCAGTTGGAAAGAGTTAGTGTAGTTATAGCTCTTCATTACATCCATAAAGGTTATATGTCAGCGGAACAGATGCAGTAAACTTTGAGCGCTCCACGATTTTTGGAGACTGTCTATACGCGGGCTTCCTAAACAAGTGTTTATGTATGTTTGTCCAAGAAACTTTTGTATAAAATATAAACCGCACAATTTCAAAATTTCATAAAAAAAATAAAAAATAAATCCACATAAAAAGAGACATTACAGTTTTAAGTATAAGTATTATGTTAAAGTTTAAACATATTTATATTAAACTTCTTTTATTTTTTAGATGAAAATAAAAATTTTACCATAGATTTAAAAAATTTGATTGAAGAAACTTACAAAATTTCTGGTTATCAAAGAGTAGTGATCCTGGGACACAGTATGGGGTCATTATATGTTTTAGATTTTCTTCAAAAAATGACAATCTCGTGGAAGAAACAATACATAAGAGCATTTTTATCGGTTAGTGGACCTTTAGCAGGTGCAGTCAATGCAGTTATAGCTGACACTATTGGTATGTTTTGAAATTTTAATGAAAAGGAATTTATCTGTAAATAGCATTAAATAAAAAAGCATTTAACACATCAACCCTAAACGTTACCCTTTTTTAGAAAAAAAATTAAAAGAACGATTTAACCTAGATCTCTTCCCATATATTTATTGCGATGCTCAAGGCATATTCTTTGGAGACTTTTAAAGAAACCTAAACATAAAATTACTCTGAATTGACAACTTTTTGGATAGTGCGTTACCTGTGGAAGGCTATTACTAATATTTCGAATCAGTTCATCATAAATTATATTAAATGTCTTCATGGCAAAGTAACCCAGTTTCCCTGGTCATTGAAATATCTTCAGAAAAAAGAAAATTATAAATTACCCCAAACCAAAAATACTGCTCTTTTGAGTTCAATATGGTACATCTTAAGTTCAAACGCTGAACATATGAACATGTAGTCTTCTTACATAATAAGCTAATTTTTGAGTTTTATACAAATAACAAATTATTATATTTGGTAGATTATTTCCAACAAATATACATATACCGTGTAAAATTTAACTGCGAGGAATATTTTGAATGTTTGATGTTTTGTGTTTGAATGTTGTATGTTGATTTGGAATTGTGTCTCTCCTACCCAGATGGGTGATTAATATTTTAATTCTTTTTATCTGAAAATATGTAATGTTTAAATTTGTTTCTAATTTCAAATAATTGTTAAATTTTAAATAAGTTAATTAATTTTATTTACAATTTTTAATAAATAAATCAAATTAATATTTTTTTAAATAATTAATAATCATTTTAATTTTCAACCAATAAATTTTGAGTAAATATTTTAACAAATTATTTATTTTAACATAAAAATTTTAACATAAAAATATGGGATTATAAATACTGATAAGCTATTTATTATAAACGATATTTTAAAAATTGAAATTTTTTTCCATTAATTTTATAGATTAACATTCTACTATTTGATAAAATTTAATTTAAAATAAAACATAAAATCAACAAAATTTATTTTAATTGTGTGAGGGATAATTGTGAATGTTGTAAGTTTGTTGTTTGTATGCTGTTTAGATTTGTTTGATTTGATGTTATTTGATTGATTATTTGAATCTAATGAAATTAATTTAATGATATTAAATTAAAGTACTAATTAAATAAAGTTTGATAATTATGAATTTTAATAATATTTTTAGTAAAAGATTTTAACTTATTAAATTTAATATATTTTAAAAATTAATGTTTATTTAAAAATTACATAATGTCTTTTTATCCAATAAAAATTATGAGAAATTAAAATGTAATATTAAAATTTCCCCATTAATTGATTTTTTCATATTTAAATATTTAATCAAAAACTATATTAATCAAAGAAAGATGACCACTGAAAATTGTTGTGAAGAATCTGTTTGTGTTGTAAATAAATGTTTGCATTCAAATTGTGATGTTGTTAATAAATTGAATTAACAAAAAAGAGTTTAATGTTTTTTTATTATTAATATTTCAATTTAAAAATCATTTTATTACCTAAATTATTTTAACTATTTATTCGTTTCATTTCTTTTACATGTCTAATTAACTTTACAAAAGATATTTATTATTTTAAAATTATTGTAGTGGAAATAACAGAAAAGTGGTTTAAATAATCAAAATTTGGAGAACAGTTTGAAACTGTTATTATATAAATAAATTTTCGATATTCTCAATCACAAGCTATCGCGACGTTTATGACGAAGACTCTGAAAATCGTGCCGGCGTATGACGGGCGCGGTGATTTTTCCATTTGGATCGAGCGATACAGCCAGTGCGAGGATAGAACAAGAACAAGGAGAACAAGCTGGTGATGCTGCCACTGGCACTGACGGGCGAGGCCATGTTAATTGTATCAATAGTTTAATTCACTAATAGCAAAATAATGTTTTTTACAAAAATTCAAACAAATTTGCCGCTTGTTTTTATGATTAATAATCATTTCGCCGATTTCTGTTATTTATAAAATTTTATATTATCTTTCAAAAATTCTAAAAAATTAACAATAAAAATATTTATTTCACTCTTTATTGAAGGGTCATAATTATCTAACTATAATTTTTAAAAATTAAATTTTAAATCATAAATTAAATTAATTTCAACTTCAATTCTAAAAAATTTTGAAACAATATTTAATTACCAAAATGATATTATAAATTTAACTTTAAATCATTAAAATCAGAACAAAAAGACTCAGACGGACAGTCGGGACCAAACCTTTTTTTGAGAACCTGAAAATTCTGATTGAAATTGAATACTTTTTGTATAATAACTGTTTTTAGCAAAAATTTTATCTATTTCTCATTATTTTATATTTATTGATTTCTATATTACTTATTGTAATTAGGAATATCTTTTGGATCGATACGAAATCCCTTGAACTTTAGAAATTTAGAAAGATCTTTCCCAAGCACAATATTTTTATTTCCGAAACGGGAGATCTTTGGAAAGGATCCTCTGGTTATTACCCCAAAAAGAAACTATTCTGCATATGATTTTCCAGAATTATTTCAAGACATGTCAATGATTTATGGTAAGAATGGAGTTTTCATACCGCGCACTTGTTTTGTACATAGGCCGTCAATAATTCGACGACTATAGCCGTCCTGTGCAGTAACGTGTTAATATATGTCCCACAGTTAATCATTGAGCAAACTGCAAATTTAATGAACTTTATGTGTTACTTTTACAGAAATTCTATTTTTACTTTTAAATTTTTGCCAGTCACGACGGCTCGTAAAAAACAACAGAAAAAATTAACTTTACCAAATTATTAATGAATATAATTAAAGATAATATTAAATAAACAATGCGTAAGTCTCTGCAACAAAGAATCTTTGTGAGTGAAGATATGGTAGTTTGAATGTAACCAATGTGGAAGAAAGTTTGAGGAATAAGCAAAATAACATAAATTGAGAGAAAGAGGTCCATTATTATTTGAAGTCCTACGTTTTTTGATAAATTCATTTTATTGTTCAGGAATGTGAATTACATTGGAAAGATTTCATTAATCTCATATAAATCATATTTAGCATAACACATGCACACTCTCACACACATATACAAAAAATATTTATAATATTATTAATAAAAAAAATTTTTTATAAAAACAACCACGTTTTTCAAGCATTACCAATGCACTAAATAGAGGAAAATAATTTTTTTTCTAGATATGTGCGAAATTTTATACCTAACTAAAAACGTGGGGCGGATTTCTGAATTACTGCTATTAGTAACTGTTATTTCCTCTTTTCTGCTTTTTAGTAACAATCGATCATTTCTATGCCCCACGTTTTTGGTTAGATATAAAATTTCGCACATGTCTAGAAAAAAAATTATTTTCCTCTTTTTAGTGCATTGGTAATGCTTGAAAAACGTGGTTGTTTTTTAAAAAAATTTTTTTATTAATAATATTATTTAACTATTTTTATTTATCATTTAGGAATTCAAATCTTTCGATTGATTTCGAATAACAGAAATGATAATAAAACCAAAATAACAAAGTTTTATTTTAATAAAAGCAAGTTTTATTTCAAAATAATTTTTATACTTCTACACTTAATTATCACTTGATTTTCACAATATTTGTTCGATTTATTATTTTTTTCCGTACATCCATAAAGCAAATGTTTTAAAATATTGTATTGTCATCGGAAGCAAGCCTGTTTAAAAAAATTCAGCTCAATTGGATGACTGAAAGTGGTCGAAAAATCAATCGCAAGATTTGTTCCAGACAGACAAACAGACAGAAAGACAAACAGACAGACAGACAGACAAGAAACCAAGCTAAGAAAAACGTGGTAAAATGTAAATTATGAATGTGTGCGTGTTTTTATTTTACCTGAATTATTTTATTATTGAGTGTTACGGACAGACAACATTTGGCTATTAATAATATCTATCTGTTATATTATTAAAAAATATAAAGTTCCTTTATAAATTAGAATGGTTATTCTTTATCTTGTCATGAGAACTTTTAAATGAAATAATAGATAAAAATCAGAGGTCTGTTTCTCCTAATTTTTCTATGAAAGAAATTGAAGTAACATTAGATATTAATAATACGCAGAAAAATTGCTTAATTGTATTTTTTCTGAGGATTTGAAAACTATAAAAATGCATTGTTAAAAGCAACTAATAATGAATTCAGTTTAAAAATTCTTTTGCGATCTTATAAAATCGAAAAATCTTCAATAATAATATATTCTGATATTGTTTATGCATATAAGTGTAATGAATGCGATACCGTATAATATCGCTATTAAAAATATTCAGATTTAGATGCCTATGTTATGCCGAATTAGTGGGATTACATTTGTTATTTCTTTAATACAATGAAGCAAATTATAAAATACAAATCGTTTTTTTAATTTCGATTACGGTTTGGACTAAAGATTGGATACTGGTAAAATAATGGTATTGCAAAAAAGGATTTTGAACTGAATTGACATCCTAAAGTGTTTCAGGGTCTTAAATTATTGAGGAGAAAAACAGAAAGTTAAGTCATGTTTTTGTTTGACATATTCTTATCAAAATAATGAAAACTAGTAAAAGTTCTAATTCCAGAAAAAATTCAAAATTATAAATATTAAAAGGATAATTTGAAAATTCTTTCATTTTTTGAAAAAGTCAGTTTTTGTTTTAAAATACGGTAAATCTTTACATGATTCCAGATTGAATGAAAAAATATTCTATTCTTTCTTCTTTGCCAGAAGAAGCTTATGTAACTAATTTTGCACGTCGTTTTACAAGTTTGTTGTTTTATAGAAATGAATAAACCATTGTACAGAGTAAATACATATTCTTTAACGAACTTTTTAACATCATACGACTGCAGGATATGTGGTGCTATGCTGTGTCACGATATTAAGTCAACATAGGAATTCGCCCCAACATTCTAAGTAGTGATCTCATATTTTCTAATTCTGCTTTGATTTTTATTTAAAACCTCGAAAGTTATTCAATGGTTACTTTTCCGAAGTTGTTTTATTTATCATATATCATTAATATTAATATATTTTTGAAATCAGCAAAATTTAAAGCTCTGATTCAATAAAAGCTCTAAGATATAAAAGTATTAAAAGTAAGAAGAAAATTAAATTTCAAATAAATTGTTCGGTACAGTCTCCAGATCACCATATAGACTGTCCAGTTGTAGCAGAAGCATAGTATTCGTTCGTTTTGTGTTGGGACATTGTTAAGATAATGGTTTGTTCATTGATAATTTTTATGTTTTAAAATTGTTAGCAATAATTCAGATCGTTTTATAATTGTCGATTTCGTCAGCGAAAATAATTCATTCAAGAGCTTCAAGAGTCAAAATAATCGTGAGAAAATCAGATTTTTTAAAAAATTATATTTCTCCTCAATCAAAAATTCCAGATTTCAAAATAAAATAATTCATTTTAAAAAATTTATTTATTGTGAAAGATCTTTCGAGAGTTGTAATTTTACAAAATATTTTCATCACAATTGAGTCGTCGCTCACTGCATAGATAAACTTGAAACAGTCATAAAAATTTCAATCGTTTTTTCAATTCAATTCCAGTAAAAATTTTCATTGTTTAACAAATCAATTTGAAATACTTTTAATGGTATTATAAAATTCGAGAAAATAAAAATTGTGATTTTGAAATCCCTTGAGACTGATGAAGATCGGTCGACCAATCAGAGTGAGCCATTGACTCAATCAGTTTCTTTCTCTCCAATCGTCAGTTATGACATACACAATACACTAATAGCAATAATAACCGGAACAAAGACATCATTGTTTGGTTTTTCTAAATCGATTTTTGTTTTTATAACTTTAAACATCATTTTTAATAAATTTTTATTTTGACATTATTTATTTAATTTACTTTAATTTAATATTTTCATAATTATAAACCGATATACATATCGTTATATGTAAAATTATGAAGCACAAATACTTCAGCGATAAACAATTAAACATGGTAAAACGATTATAGTTTTGAAGGTTAAAAAAATTAAAAAAAGGTTAATTAAAAAAATTTGATTAAAAAAATAACAAATTAATAATAATCAAATAAGTTTAAAATTTTTAATTAACAAGAATATATTTAAATTTTCGAAATAATGGTTATTTGCAGTTTGAAATATTTTTCTTCTTATTGTTGATGAGCAATGAATTTTATGACTATGAAACATTATTTAGGTACGATGATGTATAACGACACAAAAGACATTGTAAATGGTCAAGAAACACCTGAAGGAATTGATGAACTTTTTTGTATTCATTCTTATGGGTCAAAAACCAAGAAACAAATGGTGTTCGAATCATTTCCTGATGGAAAACCAAAGATAATATATGGTGATGGAGATGGTACCGTTAATATTGAAAGTTTAGAGATTTGTAAACACTGGGAAAATGTGCAGTATACAACCATACCAAATGTGGAGCACATGAAAATAGTGGGTGACCAAATATTCATAAAGAAAATTAGAAAAATTCTTTATAAACAACCAAATACGATGTTGGAAATTGAACCACTGAGAAGTACAAAATCGGATGACAATTTTAATATAATTTTGTGATTTTTATATAAATAACTTTAAATGAATAATTAAATGTTTCGATTGTTTTTAATTACAATATGAAAATAATTTAAATGTTTTGAGGGGATAATTTAAAAATAATTATAATAGAAAAATTAAAAAAAGAACGAAAGCGATAGAAGTTGTTAAAGAAGCTAAATTTGTATAAGCATAAGCCTCCTCGACTGTTACGGAAAACTGTGTATTACAAATAATGAATCATAGTGAATCATAGACTCTGTATCAGGTAGAAAACATTTGACAAATACAAAGTTTTCTGATCCTCTCACACGGCTTCAGATGCAAGAGTGCGAGCTTTCAATGCACGGGCACGCTTCGGCTTCCCTTTGAGAAATGACCAGTCATGTTCCTTCGTAATCATAATTTCAATGGAACTTCATATCTATATAAAAAAGGCATATTTAATTCTTTCAATATACGATAAAATTTACATTCGAGAATCCCGACTTTTTTACATATGTCTTTATGTTTAAAATTTAACTTTTTATATTTTAAATATTCTTATATTAAATTAATATTATATCGCATTCTATTATTAATAGATTCTGCTTTAATATTTTGTTTTATGTATTCAAATTTGAAATTTTCAAGTTTTTTCAAATTATTGAAATCAAGTTTTTAATTTTCGTTACTCATTTTCGTTTTAAATAAAATGACAAAAATGGACTAAAGCGAGGATAAAAATATTTACAAGTTCAAATAATATAAATTATTATCCAGTTTTTCTAAATAGTAATATCAATAAATAGATTGTTCCCTCAATTGAAAATATAAATTCTATAATAAAAATTCTCCTAATCGGAGAAAATCCTATAATATTAATTCTCCTAATGGGAGAAAATTATGTAACATAAATTCTTTAACATAATGAAAATAAGAAATATCAATAAACTATTTATTTAAAACATCAAAAATAAACAAATAAGTTATATTGATTTCCAAAAATTTTCTTCCATTTTTTATAATTTTTTCAATAGATTTTATATTATTTTTCACATATGAAATGCTAAGCGAACACAACTGTAATTTCGGATATTTATGGCTGAGATTATACAGTGCGTTCAAAAAGTAACTGTGCACCTGCAATTTCAAAACAAGAACGATATCCTGTGTTCTAAAAATCAATAATAAAATATTTTGAATAGTCAATTTTATGTGAAGAACAATGACCGTCTCTTAATTTATTAAAAATAATAAGAAAAGAGTCACAACAACTGCTGGAAATGCCCACTAAGTTCGTGAATACAAACGTTAATTCGACGTTTCAAGTTTTCGAACACTCGATGAATTTCCTCTTGGGTGATGGCTTCAATTTGGTGTAGGATGTTATCACGTAGGTCTTGCAAAGTTTGTGGTTTGTTTCGGTAAACCTTTTGCTTTATCGCTCCCACAGGTAAAAGTCCAAAACACTTAGACCTAGGGATCTTGGCGGCCAAATTCCTTTGAAAATGTTTCTCTTCGGGAAGATCTCATTCAAAAAACGAAGCGAAATGTTTGCGGTATGTGCTGTTGCACCATCCTGCTGAAAATAGCCAGTCGATCGATAAAAAAATTTAAAACGCTCAGTGTCAAGGTCAAAGTGTGTAGGTATGTTTTTTGTTCACGAATCTATTTCATAGTACGATTTCATAGAAATTTGCATTTAAAAAGTTTGCTACAACGCTGATTATCTACAAATAAACCAGATAATGAAAGGTGCACAGTGACTTTCTGAACGCACTGTATAACTTGATTAAAAAGTAAATCTTCGATCAATTCTAATTATTTTCATTTATGGTTAATAATTCTTTAAATGTGAAATTTAGTTTTCTATTTAATTCCTTGATTCTCGATAAGAACGCTCCTAGTTCCATATAAGAATGTAAAATATCATTTTATTAATTCTTTGATGTTTTCAAAGGCCGTATCTAATTTGCAAGATTTTGGATCACATAAATTATTTGAAATAATATTTATTTGATGATCAATATTTTTACGTAATTTGTTCTTTGTTTCATTTATTCTTTTTTCTAATAATTTTTTTCTATTTTGATTTAATCAATCTTTATTTAACAGATAAATCATTAAATACTGTTTGATTTATGGAACAATCTTCCAAACTTTTCATTTATAAATTTTACATAATTTTTTTTGCAATTGACGTTTATATAATCTTCAAGGAGTTTGTTAAATAACCAATTAAAATAATCTTCCTGAATGTTTAGATCCATTTAAAATTAAATAAATTCATTATAATTTTATAAATACATTTGAAAAAAAATTATATAATAAAATTTTAAAAAACATCTAGTTATTAAAAATTATCATTGAACAGAAAAAAATTGTCAAAAATTTCTTAAAAAATATTCATTGTATAGAAAAGAATTTCTCATAACATAAATTTAAAAAATATCAAAAGGATTTTAATAATTCGAGAATAACGAAAAAAACAAAAGAAATTTTTATTTTCATTAAAAAAATCATATATCGAAGTATCGTTGTTGATTCTGATATTAAATTAAATATTGACAATGATTTTTCTAAGAGGATTTCCTCTAAATCTTTCCTAAAATTTCGGAAACAAATTTGACTCATTTAAAATTCATAATGTCGATTCAGATACACAAAATTAAAAAGTAGGAATTTAAATAAATTCGTTTCGAAAAATAGTACAGTAAACAGAAAATTGAATTTTTGAAACAACTAGCTTCAAAAACTGGAACAGATTATTTCTCCTCCAACGGTTCTCCAACGATTGTTTAAGAAATCGGAATTTCAAATCTGTTTTACTACTTCTCGACTTAACTATATATATATATATATATATA
>MQRK01251327.1:55473-71673 GCA_001938485.1 Girardia tigrina
AAAGGCGGTGTTTATAAGATAAAATTCACCGGTGATGGATGGCATTTGATAAAAAAATTGAAGAAATTCGAAAGAGTCAAATCGATTTGGAGGAAATAGAATTTGAGATCGGCGATCAACAGTCGAGTTGGATAGAAAGAGAAGATCAAATTGATGAAATATCGGTCCTCATGGATTTTAACCTCACTTAAATTGAACTCGTTCGAATCCGATTGAGACTGTGGAGTTACTGTGATAAATTATCGATGTATGAAAAAGTAATCGATCAATCCTCGACCAAATTCAATCGGGATACTTGTGCTGAATTCAAAAGTCTTTCACCGTTTGAATTATCGATCAAATTCCAATGGATTATAGTCAAAAGTTGCGAGTTTCTCGAGAAACATCACTGTTCCGTTGTTCCAATTGAAATGAGATCAAAGGAAAATCGATTGGATCTTTTGGCAGATTGCCTGAATACCGATAGAAGCCTCTATCGTAACCTCGAGTAAGTAATCGAAGCGACATCGTTTTTATTCGATGAAAGAAAACCCTCCGATAGAAAATACCACGAAGGAGAAGCGTTACGATTGGTCGCCAATAAATCAATTGAAAATAACGATTATTTCTCGAAATCGATTCACGTCGGCGAGTCGGGGGATCAAAACGACTTGTGATCCGGTCAATTGGACAGATGATAAAAATGTCGTCAAATTATTGAATGAGTCCTTGAATAAAGCACCAGCGGGAGATCTAACGGTAGTAATTATTTTTTCCTCACGACCCGGAATCCGCCCCCCAACCCAGGAGCACCGCGGCCACGAAACCGCTGCGCAACCATCTCTCGCACCAGTATTTATGACAGTCTGAATAATATTCAGTCCAAATTTGATTAAATTTGGTAAAATATTAGTGTGTTTTTAAAGGCCACCTGAGGACTTTTGGGACAGCCTAAGTAATTATGCTCAGATTAAAATCAAGACATAATTTTAATTATTTAAATTCTCTTTGACAGCGCTAAGCATATGAACTAAGTTATTTCTTATTTCTGAATTTAATTTAACGAATTGTATTAAATATTTAAGAATCTCGCTTTAATATTTAAGGAAATAAAATTAAAATTACAAATATAAAAATTGAACTTAGGACTTATGCTTAAAATGATTTGATTATGGTTGTCATAATGTTTATAATAATAATTATTATTTATTTTAATGTGCAGAATTTTAAAAACTATAAAATTATATATCTGATTGTTTATCAAAGTTATTTCAATCTCGATGGTAGCTTTCAGTTTATTATGTATTGTTGCTTTCCTTGGTACCTGTCTTGGTACATCGGAAGACACATCTAAAATAATTGATAATCCAAGTGACCCCAGTCCTTTAATACTGATACCAGGGTATGGAGGATCAAGAGCTTATTCAAATTTGACTATTTGGGATCGAATTGAGAAAAAGTTAATATGGGTCAATTATTTATATATATATCGTCCATCGTTGTTGAGGAGATATTTCAAGTAACTCTAAAAATTTAATTTATATCATTATTTATAAATAAAATAAAGATTAGAATATGATCCACAAACTCATAAAACGCGAGACGTTGGACAACCTCACATGTATTTTCCCGGGTGGGGTTCAACAGAAACAATGGAAAATCTTGATAAATGGAAACATAAAAGAACTTCGTACTTCGAGAATCTAGTAAATGAGTTGGTAAAAGACAAATTTTATGAAAGAAACAAAACGATTCGAGGAGCTCCATATGATTTTAGAAAAGCTCCAAGTAAATTACAAATTTTATATTTTTTGAAAAGTTTCTTAATTTTAAAAGTAATTTTATTTTTTGTGACAGTCTGCCTTTGCATTGTGTCGGTATCATTAAGTTACTGTTATACAAAAGAAACATATAGTAATAAAATAACTAATATATAATATAATATAAAATAGTAATAATATAATATATAATAAACAAAATGTACAGACATTTTATCACTGTGACACTTTATCAACTGCAACGGGAAATGAAGTTTTTAATATAAAAAAATTGGATAATATTGAAAATGTTTTGTTAAAAGTAAAGTTAAAATCTTTATTAATTAACAATGTTTCACAAAAAAAGAATAAATAAAAAATAAAAATGAATAAAAAATAACATTAAACTAATTCTAAAATAATAAAAAAATAATTGTGTTATAAATAAAATTTTGGTGTTAATGAGTCTTAATCTCGATCAAGAACCCAACAATTATTATTATTATTATTATTATTATTATTATTATTATTATTATTATTATTATTATTATTATTATTATTATTATTATTATATTACTAGCAAAAGACTCTCATGTATTAAGCGTTAGATAAATTTTTGCATTGGAAAGTTTCTGTTTTAATTTTTAACTCATAATTATTATAATTTATTATTTATTGTTTAATAAATAATTTTTATTTATTATATTATTATTTTATATTTAATAATTATTAATTAATTTGTTTACATTAATTAATTTTAATTAATTAATTATTTTTTTATTTAATTTATTACAATTTATTATTAATAGTTATTAATTTATTCCTTTTTATTTAATTATTATTTTTTAATTTGTTTTTATAAATTATCTTACTTTATTATATGCATTTTTTAGTTTTTTAATTATTATTATATTGATTGTTTTTAATTTATTAAATTTTTATTTTATTTTATTCATTTTATTTTTTTAATTTTCTTTTATTTTTGTATTTAATAATTCTATTATTATTATATACTTGTAATTTTAAGTATAATTTTAGGTATAAGATTAATTATCATTATTAATATATTTATTAATATATATTTGTAGATATTGTTATATATTTTTTTATTTAATTTTTTATTATGAATTTTAAGTAGATTATCACGCGTGACCGACAAACAACCAAATTAACTAACATTTTAGACATATATTATAAATTACTATTATTTATTGTATTATATATTAGTTACTTTAGTACTATGTTTCTTTTGTATAACAATAACTTCATGATAATTTAAATTAACAAAAATCATTCTTATTTATTAAGAAATTTTAAAAATTAAAAAACGAAACGAAGTAAATTTCCTGAAAAACTGTTTTTTTTAAAGAAAACAATACCCATATTTCTACAATTGGGAAACTGTTGAAAGAAGATTATATTTTTGTTCGTTATAATATATTCTAGTCCGGGTACTTATTGAATGCACCATGTAATTTCTGTTAAAATAAAAATAGTTGTTGCAATCATTGTACTTGTTCATATTTTGCATTTCAAAATTTTATTATGAAATTTATATCATACTTTTTTTAGATGAAAATGAAAATTTTTCAAGCGATCTGAAAAACTTAATTGAAGATACTTACGAGGTTTCTGGTTATCAAAGAGTAGTGATCCTGGGTCACAGTATGGGTTCTCTATATACTTTATATTTTCTTCGAAAAATGTCTCTTTCTTGGAAGAAGCAATATATAAGAGCATTCATATCAGTTAGCGGACCTTTCGCAGGATCAGTAAAAGCAGTTGAATTGGAAACTAGTGGTAATTTCTTACTGTTGTTCAGTTCCTAATGATTAAAGTTGTAATCGCACATTTTCTATTTAATATAATTCTTTTCTTTTTGATCTTAACCATTGAGCCGCGGGTGCACCTTCGCCACATATCTCTATTTGTAGCTTCTTTTCTCAGACATTCCATATTCAATCCACTCCATTCTTTTAAATCATCTATCCATCGCCTCTTTGGTCTTCTTCTTGGTCTTTCTCCTTCCACTCTTCCCTCAATCATAACCTTTTCCAGTGCTTGTTTTCTTAATTGATGTCCGTAGAATTTCAGCTTCCTTCTCTTGATGGTCTCTTTTATTGATTTCGGTTTTTTACCTAGTATTTCTGTCACTCTCCTCCAGAAAAAGTCGTTTGTCTTCTTTTCTTTCCACGTGATCTTCAGCATTCTCCTGTAGCACTTCATTTCAAACGCTTTAAGTCTATCCATGCTCTTCTGATTTATTGTCCAACTCTCGCATCCATAGAAAAGTGTTGCCCAGACAATAGCCTTATTGATCTTTATGCTGCTCTTGAGATGGATTTCTTTGAGGTTAAACACTGTGCTAAGCTTAATCATTGCGCTTGCTGAAATACCAATCCGGCTTCTGATTTCTTCTTCGCTTCCCCCGTTCTCTTTGATAGTAGAGCCTAAGTACTTGAAACTCTTAACTTGTTCCGCTTCTACCCTTCAATGTCAATCTCGAGTTTGATCTCGTTGTTATGGTTTCCTGAAACCATTATTTTGATTTTAGTCTGCTGTTTTCCATTCCAAATTTCTTTGATGCTTTTTGTAATCTATTCGTAAGTTCCTGAATTTCTTCCTTATTTTTATCGATTGGGTCTATGTCGTCAGCAAATCGTAGGTTGGTTATTCTTGTTCATCCGCAGCTTATTCCAACATAGTCTACTGATGATTTAAACCAGTCGCTAAATTGCTCACTTGTCAACACTTTTGTTTTTGCGTCTTCGTAAAGGCTCTTAATAATTTTCGTAATCTGTTTTCCTTTGTTGCGTTTATCCATAGTGTTCCATATTGCTTAAGTTATGTCAAATTATTCTTTTATGGTCTCTGGTTTTCTCATAAATCAGTCTTAGGTTGGTTATCTGCTCCGTAGTGATGTGGTCTCTTCTGAAGCCTGCCTGTATCTCGCTAAGAACTTGTTCCACTTTTGGTGTGATTCTTCTTTGTAACGCTTTCAGCATAACCTTTGATGCGTGACTGATCAAAGTAATTGTTCTAAAGTCGCTGTACATTTTGCTATTTGCTTTCTTTGGTATAGGAATGAGGATATATTCAGTCCATTGTGAGGGCCAAACTCCATTATTTAAAAGTTTGTTACATATTGTATGGAGAATGGTCACTATATATTCGCCTCCATTCTGAATTAGTTCCGAGCTGATGTTGTCCATTCCTGGGTTTTTGTTCCTCTTCAAACCTTTTATGGCAACCTATACTTTTAATCTTAAAATTTTGCATTCATGATCTTCGAAATTTCATTATGTTTCCCACATCTTCAGAAATAACGCTCCAGTCGACATCTGCTTTGAAGTTGTATAGTTCGCTACAGTAATCTCTCCACCTTTTAATAATCTATGTACTTTTTGTAAGTACGTTTCCATCTTCATTTTCAATTACATTTATTTGTCTTCTTCCTGACTCGGTCAGTTTCTTAATTGTCTTGAATGCTGCTCTAGAATTGTTTATTTCAAAACTACTTTCTATCAATTTTGCTTGTTCTTACGCCTAATCCTCTTTGGCCTTCCTCAGTAACCTCCAAACTTCCTTGTTCGCCTTTCTGTAATCTTGCATGAACTCTTCGCCGATATTTCTCTTGTTTTTCAGTTGACGTCGTCTGTAACAGCATTCCAATACCTCTCCATTGATCCAGGGTTTCCTCGTCTTTTGTCTTTTACCCAGAATCCTTTCGGCAGTAATTGTGATAATGTTTGTGAACTTGTCACAGAGCTTTTGTGGTAGCTGGTCTTCTAGTAGCAGCAAAGGAGCGAATTTTGATGATAGTTCACTCTGATATTTGTCCCTAATTCTAATATCCTTCAGTTTCTCAAGGTCGAAAAGCGCTCTTCGATGTTTTGTTCTGGTTTTTGGGGAGAGCTTTAGTTTGAAAGTTGTCATGACAAGATCATGATCGCTTCCTATGTCTGGTTTCTTGAGAGTTCTAGTTTTGGCTTTGTTGACGCTGAATTTGAATTCCTTATGTAGTCTAGTTGTTTCTTAGTAACACCATCAGGAGTATGCCATGTTGTTCTTCTTGATGCCTTGTGTCTAAGTAAGGTATTCACATACCATCTTATGTCTCTCTGCAAAGTCTAAGAGTATCATGCCCCTCTCAGTTGTAATGTACTGTCAGAATTTTCCGACTGAGGAGGGGTTAATGTCTTCCCCAATCGCTTAGAACAATGATAAGGTCTTTCTTTGGAGTTTTGTCGATGAGCGTTTTCAGATTTTCATAGAATTCATCAACGACTTCCTCATCGTAGTCAGTTGTTGGTGCGTAGACTTGGATGATAGTAGTGTTAAATGGTTTACTGGAAATTCTGATTGAAATAATTCTTTCGGATACTGGTGTGCATTCCATCACATTGATTGCAGTACGCTTGTCCACTATAAATCCCACGCCGTGTTGTTTCCTATTTTAATGACCACAGTACCACACCTTGTGTCCATCCTCTGTCGTGTATACTCCTGTGCCAGTATATCTCATTTCTGATTTGTAATTTTATTTTTTATTATTAATATATATTAAGTTTTAAATACATTGTCTTAGTATTATATTTTTGTAAACAGGGTTTATGGATGCTCCATGTATAAAACCAATTCACTTTAGAGATATTGAAAGATCTTTTCCAAGCACGACATTTTTGTTGCCGAAACCTGAAATCTTCGGACATTATCCTCTTGTTATCACTCCAAATAAAAACTATTCATCCTACGATTATTCTGAATTATTTCAAGACATGTCCATGGTATATGGTATGTTTTCATAATTATCATTAATTAACTTTGAATTTATCTTTGATAGTTGTTTTGATAAAGAAACATATTCAATTTGTTATCCTAATTACCAGTGATAGAAATAATTTTTAATATTGTGTAATTTGTGTTTTAATGTTGTTTGTTATTTATAGTATTTCTCACACCCAGATCGCTGTTAATTATTTTTGAATACTTTTTCTGAAAAGAATATTCAAGGTAAATATTGATATATTGATAAGTTTAAAATATAATTGATAAGCTTAAATCCGGATGATAATGTTTAATAACAAACAAATTCATCATATTAAAAATATACTTCGATGTACACAACCATCATTTTCAGGTCACTAATTAATAATTGTAAATAATTTAATAATTTAAATTCACCTGTATATAAATGCAAAAAGTATTATTCAGTCAATGAAGATCTTCTACCGTCAGGCGCTACTTTCAAAATTGATCTCTTTTGCGAACAAGAACTTATCAGCCAGCGAATTAGCATTCATCTATAATGATACTGGATAATGTTTGGTGGATGAAGATGCCATGGGGAAATGTTCATTAGACTAAAATTGAGAAGTTTTTTGCGAGGGTTTGGCTAAAACTCCATGATTTACTTAAAGGTGATACTGGCGACATTACACTCAATGATACCGATCTACCTACAAGTTCAGTAACTGCGTCGTATAATGTACTCAACAATATCAGTTGAATTGATTGCTGTTCCATCATTGGGTTTATTTCATTTCACGAAGATTTAGCAGTTCACGATTTTTATTCAAATTACCCTGATGAGATAATGATAAAATTATTCAGTTGGCTACGAATTTAGAGCAAGAACTATCCGATTCCGATAAAAAGGATGATGGTGGATAAAGATGGCACGGGAAATGTTCCTCAAACTAAAATTGAGAAGTGTTTTGTGAGGGTTTGGCTAAAACTTCATGATTCACTTGAAGGTGCTAGTGAACTTTCCGTTGAGTCAGGTCTATTTACAAAGCACATATGCGAATTGATTATTAAAAGGAAGTTGAAAATTTGTTGGAATTTCTTCTAATAAAAATTTTTAGTTGTGCTAATAAAAATTTTTAATCATTATAAATTTTAGGTCGAATATCGAAAACAATATAAACGCAAATAACAGTAATGGTGGTTCACTTAAGAGATAATCCAAAATATTTAAAACAAATATTAAAGATGGGATAATACTTATTGACAAATAAATTTGAAAGATTTTAACATTTCTAAAGTATTGCTTTCGAAGAGTGTGGAGTACATCTTTGTGAGCAATGATTTTCAAAATGATTCATTAAAAACTGAATACAATTATCATATGATATGTTCAGTTTCATAATCAAAATAAATTGATCAAATTTTCTTCTCTTATTTCCTTACTTTCTTCACATAAATTACTTCTCTTCCTAAATTTTCACATCTTTCAAAATTTGAAATATTATTTAACTTTTAAAACAGATCATTTAATGATAATAGCAGTAAATGTCGTTTTTCTTTAAATATTTTAAATATTTTTGATTTTCTCTCGATTGACTTAGAGTGATTTTTGTGATTTAGAAACATTGCTTTCAATCTAAATTGATTTTTCAAAAATTTTGGTTGTAATTTAGAGTTTCATGAAGACCAGTGAAATAGGTTTATTCTCCAAAAGCCTAATCAAATTACTAGAAAGTTAACGAAACCGATGAAATGCTTTTCATAGATGTTTTTTATCATCACGTAGGTGGAAATATTCAAATGCTTTGCTTATACATTTATATATGGTGATCTGAAACAATATCACTCATTTTTTTCTAGCAAAGAAGGCACACCAAAAAGAGAAATTTAAAGGTTTATGATATACCTAGCCAAATTTTTTATCAAAATGTTTGACCAAATGACACGGATGGATAAGCTCAAACGTAGTTTTTCTATCGGGGTAATGCAATATGGGAAATGTTTAGAAAATTCGTCTGTGAAACCCCGTAGAAAAATAGATTCCTAAAACACCATGATCTGTGAATTGTAGGTTAGACCATTCTTTTCGGTGTGAAGATTTTGAAAATCCGCAATCTATATTTAAGACCGGTCTTTGGAATGGAGCAACTTAACAGCTGAATCTAGCAGAAGTAAAATTTCTGAAACTGGATTCCTCTATTAAAAATAGCATCAATATCTAACCTGTCGGAAAGTTTTGAAACTGCAAAATCAAGCTGTGATAAGATAATTTTCCTATTTTGGCGGTGACGGATATTACATTAACATAAGATGCACCAGCGGGTTTTAATCTGTCAATGTCTCGAATTTGCGGACCGAGAGAAAAATAATAGTTTTTTAAAATAAATTTTATTTATAAAAATATTTTCATTCTATTATAAAATTTATTTCGTTTAACATTTTCATATATAATCCAATATAAGTAAACATGATTACCTGCTGATGGTAAATACTATACTATTAATTATCATAATTATTGGGTTCGGATTCAAAAGTTTAACACATGACACCAATATTTATTTCTATCACAAATTATGTTTTTTAAAAAAATATTTTCGAGAAACCTAAGCACCTTCTTTTTTTACACAAACCATTTCAAATAAAAAATATATATAGATATAGATATAATTATTTCATATATTAAAAATTAAATTTTATACTTGTCTTTTGTAAAAATTTATAAATTATAAATTTTGTCAAAAAGATTTGATTTGTATTTTTTTTATTAAATTTCCTATTTTATTTTACATTTTAAATTAATTGTTTCGCAATTACATTTCAATAAAATTACATTTTCCAAAAATAAAATTAAAATCGCCTTTTAAGTTACGCTGATTTAATCTTTTAAAATAAAAGTTACAAAAAATAGTTAAGTTTATTTTCATTTCACAAAAAAATCCATACAAATTAAAATTTACCGTATTACTTTAATAAATCTTTGAATAAATCTTTTAATAAACCTACCTTAAAATTTATTTTATTTTTAACATAAATTAATTTTTACATTAAATTCGGAAAATCTTATTTTAACATATCTATAACACTATTTTACGAAATGTAATTGTTTAATTATTAATTTGATCAGATTGTTAATTCAAAAATTTTACGAACTCAAAAACGTTCCTAACAATAATAAATTGTTATTTAGGTAATATGATGTATCATGATACGAAAGATCTCGTAAATGGCCAGGAAACACCTGAAGGCGTCGATGAACTTTATTGCATTCATTCTTATGGTTTGAAAACCATAAAACAATTAGTATTCAAATCATTTCCAAACAAACCACCAAAGATGATATACGGTGATGGAGATCAAACAGTTAATATTGAAAGTTTAGAGATTTGTAGAAACTGGGAAGAAGTACAATACATGACACTACCACATTTGAATCACATGAAAATAGTAGGAGAACCAAAGTTTATTGAGAAACTAAAAGAAATTCTTTATAAACACAAATTGTGATATAAAAACATTACTCAACTGATTTTTGTTTCTTTAGATTTATTAAAATTTTCTATATATCATTATTTATTACTTCATTTTACATTTAAATTTTCAAAAAAAATTTTACTTTAAAATATATTTAGATACAATATATTTCGACGGATCTACCGTCATCTTCAGATCACTAATTAATAAGCAATTCACCTGTATATAAATACAAAAATGATGATTATGTAATCGATTACATGAAATCATGCTAATCGAAAATTCTCAATAAGCTGGTTGAGACTGCCGATTGATTTGAGACGAACATTGATTTTAGGGCAACATGACCTAATTAACAATGCTCACACGACACTCTCTCCCAATAACTGTCAAAATGCTTACACAGAATTTTGAAATTATCAATATTAACATCACATTTACATTTTTTCATATTTTCTGCAATATTACTCTTACTCTCTTTTCGACCATGTTCTTGAATTCGTTTACAGAGATGACCGGCAGCCTCTCCAATGTATGTGGCATCGCACCCATTACATCTATATTTATAAACAATATCAGAAGAAAGTGTTAAAGGTGTAATAGATTTATTACTGAACATTTTGAATTTTATGAGATAGTGATATAATTTTTAAATTTAATTCATTGTTAGTTGCTTTTAACAATGCATTTTTAAAGTTTTTAAATCTTTCAGAATAAGTTACAATTAAGCAATATTTAGGTATATTATTAATATATAATGATACTTAAATTTGTTTCTTAGATCCGTCAGGAGAAGCTAAATTCTGATTTCTTGAAATATCTTTCAAAAGTATTTTATCCACTGTTTCCTTTATTAATTTTTCCAGAAAGGATTTAGAATAACCATTCTGATTTACCAAGGAACTTAGTTTATTAACACTTTCTACAGATTTAACAAAAGTGGAAGACAACGACCAGGAGCGATAAATTAAGCCTATAATCATGTTTCTTTTATACTTCAGTTTACAAAAACTGTCTGGTGAAGTATATAAACCTGTATCCGTTTGCTTCCTACAAATTCCAGTCTCGTAACTAAGAGATTTTCTTTCAACCAAAAGATCCAGAAAAGGTAAGACTCTGTTCTTTTCATTTTCAAATGTAAAAGTAACATTTGGATGTAACGAATTCATAAAATTTAAAAATGGAAGTACATCAGCCTGATTTTTGAAAACAAGAAATATATCAACAACATATCTTTTATATACTAAAGGTTGATTTCCATCAAACATATTAATTTTATTTTCAATCTTTGAAATAAAAACAGAAGCTAACGTTGGTGCTAACGGTGAACCCATGGCAACCCCATCAATTTGCTTATACCACTAATTATTAAATAAAATGAACATTTGATGTTGCAAAACTTAATAACTCACGAAACCCAATATCGCCGACAATATGATGTTCTGATTGATTATTTATCCAAAGATCACAACACAAATTCAAAGTTTCAACCAAAGGAACATTTGTAAATAAATTAGAGATATCAAAAAAAACCATAAATTCACCTTCATTCTGTACTTTATAAGTAGAAATGAAATCAGCAAATTCAAAACTATCACGACACAAAAATTCAGATGATAATAAAGGTTTTAATTTTTTCACTGTCATATATTGAGACGTTCTAATCATCGATAAAACGGGTCTTAAAGGCATTTCATTTTTATGCACCTTTGGAAGTCCATATAATTTAGCTGGTTGAGAACCAGTTGGATGCAAACTTCACAAATATTACCCTGTTTATTAAGCTTCTTTTATCGGAGGAAGTTTACCATTTTTACGAAATTTATTAATTTTCATAAATTGGGGCCCTTTGAGAACATCAATCATTTTATTCACATAATCCTCCTTATTTAAAACGACTGGACCATTCCTTTTATCAAATTTACATACATTAATATTTTTCTTAGATAAATTTTTTAAAATCAAAATATCTTTGTTATCCTGAACTCGAATTTCAAAAAGTTAATTTATTATTAAATCAAACGATTTAAATAAATGTTATTTAATTATTGATATATTTTTAGTCTTAGAAAAAATCAAATCAGTTCAATTGTGACTCACGAAATTGCAGAGAAGTGACAGAACTGAATAATAAAAAGGTTTCTAAAAGTTTAAAAATAAGAAACGAACCGTATTTATGGGAAAATTATCTAATGATGAAAGTCAAGAAATTCTCATATGCTAATCTTTCACAAATGATAGCAAAGTATGATTGTAAATATTACTCGTTGTAAATACTGCGGAGAATTTGAAAATCTCGAAAAAAATACTTTGGAAGAGATTGTAGATGAAGGAGAATTGAATATATTTTTTTACTTTTAACAAAATCAAATACATAAGTTGATGATAGGAATAAAAAAAGGTTTAATTTTTATTTAACTTGTTAGGATTTCGTGCTCACGAAAATGTTTGAATTTTATAATAAGAAACGAAAATTGTGAAACTAGGAATTTATAAAAAATTATGATATAACTCTAATATAAGTTCTAGCAATATAAATAAAATAATTCTTATGATTGATTCAAGAAGTGTTAATAAGTTAAAGTTTTACTATTAACCAGAGATGAAAGAAATTTATGAAAAAATCAATGAACGGAACAAGTGAAATATTCGTGATTAATAACTATGAGAACGTTCTAGTCTCGTACAACAGATTACTAAGCCCTCTGAACATAATAGTGTCGATCGAATTATTAACCAAGGCGTATCCATTACCACGTAAGGAAGAAGTGTTCCGCAACATGGCGAAATCAAATTTTTTTGCAAAGATTGATCTCCAGTCAGCATAATGGCAAATTCCTCTAGATGATAAGGCACACGAATTTTCGGTAATTAACACATCAATGGGCTTATTCAAAGTAAAAAGGCTATAAATGTGGATGAAAAACTCCACGTCAATCTTTCATGCCGCAATGGAATCTATACTACAAGGATTAAAAGAATACATTTGCTATCAAGATGATATTTTGATCCACGCCGAGACGGAGGCATCACTGTCAAAGCGATTAAATGCGATACAGAACCGACTTAAAGAAAAAAACGTAACTATCAATCCACAGAAATGTATCAACATGACTAAAGAAATCACTTTTCTTGGATTCAAGATATCAAAAGACGGCATACAACCAAGTGAAATATTAACAAAAAAGGTAAAAAAAATTGAATAACCAAAACATATCAAAGAATTAGAATCATTTTAGAACAAACTTTTTCGGACGCCTTATTCCGCATTATGTAACTAAAGTAAGGCCATTGAACGAACTACGAGGAAAATCAAAAGAGTTTCTTTGGAATTCAAAACAGCAACGAGCATTTGAGCAACTCAAGCAAGAATTATCATCAGCTCATCTGGTGAAACCATAAGATTGTTGAGTACAAATAATAAAAGTATTTAAAAATAAATTTTTGTTTTAATTAATAGACATAATAGGAAATTATTTATCTATTTATCATATTAAATATAAATTATATATAAATAGTAGAAATTAAATTTATTAAAAAGATAAACAAAATAAATAAAATAAAAGAATGTTTATAATGGAAAGAAAAACATTATATTTTAAAAGGTAAATAGAAATAAATTATATTTAAAAAAGACTATAAAAGAAGAAAGATTTTAAGAAAGGACACACAAAAAAATTTATAAATTTAAAAGGTCAAAAAGAATTGCTATTTTGAAATTTTAAAAGAACGTGTAGTTATAATCTAAAAGACGTATAATTCTTAAAAAGGCGTGTGTTTATTGAAAGACCTACGCGAGATTAAACAATATAAAAGGAAAAGTTATTCAGTGAAAAATCTACAGACTGAAATCATTGAACTATTCCAAGTACGAATTAAAAGCTATACATATCATTTATATATTTTTCTTAATTATATTTTTTATATATTTTAAAATAATTCGAGTAAGAGAATAAACTTCTCGTATTATCCAAAATTCAAAATCAGATTATAAGATTTAAGTTTTGTTTTAAAATATTTTTGTAATTACTGTAATAAAGCGAATAAATATTTATAAAGAAAACTTCGATTTTTTACATTTCGTTTTACATTTTATTAAGTCACTTCGATACACCAACATGATCAAGAGAAGGAAGTTACAGTAACAACAGGTGCTTCTGAGGAACAAATTGCTGGATGTAAAACTCAAGAAGGACTCCCAGTCATATATGTGTCAAAAAGTTTATCGAAAGTAGAACAGAATTACTCCAACATTGAAAAAGAGGCCTTGGTAATTATTTGGACTGTTCAAAGACTACGTCAATTCCTCCTGGGTCGTCACTTTACATTAGTCATAGACCATAAACCTTTAGAAATTCTATTCGGACACCATTAAGAAATTCCAAAAACGGTTTCAGCAAGAATTTCGCGATGGGCAATAACTCTGATGGCTTTTGATTACTCCATACAAAATGAACTAGGTCAACGTATCCCACAAGTAGACTCTTTGTCACGCCTTAAAATACTGGAAAACAAAAATGAATTATAGCTGCTGTGGAAGACTTCGAGCGAGAGATAATGGATATATCAATAGTCCAGTAGGAAACAGATGATATATAATAATGATAAAAATCAAGAAACGAATTAAATCTGGAAATTGGAAAGAATGCACTAAAGCGGAAGAACCATTTAAACGAGCTAATGAGGCTTTACAATCTAAAATAGTATAATGTACTTTCACACTAGAATGTTTATTCCGAAGTCATTAAGAAAAGAATGCTTGATCCATTCTCCACTGTACCACCTACGAGCAAATGGAAGAGCTGAACGCTCTGTACAAACAATCAAAAAAGCAGTATCATTGTGGGATGAACAAATGGGTTTGTTTGATAATTACCTTGATAGACTTTTACTCAATTTGAGGAACAAAATCAATAGTAACACCAGAAAGAGCCCATCCCAATTACTTATGGGAAGAACACTACGACAACCAATTGTATCAAACTTCAATACAAATGAGATAATACAATAATCCGCTCCATATTCAGGAAAACTACCAACAAAAGCTCAATTCATCATATATCAAGGACGAAATGCAGTGTAAAAACAACAAATTCAACAAATTTACTGATATAAGATGAATTCGTTGTTTTTACTATAAATGAAATACTCAGACTGTGAGTAAACTAGGCTAACCAAGATAAGGTGTTTGGTAAACCTAGTTGTATATTGGTATAACCAAAACTGCAGATAAAAATAAAACTGAAAATTTGTTAATCAAACACTTTTAATGTAATAACAACAACGATGGGATGAACTAGATATAGATACCGTTAGTCTGTAGTTAGTAAGTTAGTTTTCGAATTGGCAATTGGTTAAACTTGACGATAATCAGGAATGAGTAACGGTTGAAGAATTGTACTGGACAATATTTCGTCAATTCTGGTAATTCGGAATCTGAGGTATTATTATAAATCGTCGGTAAGTAAGTAAGAAATTATAATTTCTGATTGATTTTTTTAATCCATATTTCTATGGGTTTTATTTTTGAAAATTATAATTATCTTGTTATATTAGTATTATATTATTATCATATAATTATTCTTATTCAGTTTCCTTTCTTTTTTCTTTTTTTTTAAAAAAAACTAACTTTAATTCCAAACAGCGGAAGGATTAATTTTGAAAGCGATTTGTCCTGGAATAAATACAACTGACGGGGATTCCCGCAATGAAATTAAGTAGAAATAATGATTGTAAATATATTGCTATGCAATATCAGCTATAAAAATTAATTTAGAATTAAAAAAAATATTGAATCAGATTGAATCTTTTGTATTATCGTCCGTTAGCCAAAATCATACTGAGGTCTGTCACAGCGTTTATCATTTAAGCGTATATTATTTCATCTCTAGAATTTATTAACTGTGTTTAAGTATTACTTACAACACAAGAAACACTAGCGATACATTTTACCTATCCGAAAATGTTTCTGCCAATCAAGATCAATCATTCGTATTCCATCATTTCTACCAGTAGAACATTCTCTGGTCCGATATACTTTCATCGCTACTTTTGACTCAAGTTCATGTTACATAATAACATTATTATATTTACTCTAATTGTGATTTAAACTGGATCTTTCTGTGTGATCATATCTCCTGGCGAATTTCGCCTGATGAAATCCTTATTTTCATTAAATCTTAGTATAAATTGTTCATATATACATATATATATATATATATATATATATATATATATATATATA
>MQRK01251331.1:15855-30835 GCA_001938485.1 Girardia tigrina
TATTTATATATATATATATATATACGAATATTTTTTATCATTGAAAAATAAACCGCAAATTTTCAGTGGGGCTTCTAATTCAATTAACGATGGTTGAGACAAAAATACATCTTTAGACGCTACACAAAGTGCTTTGATTTCTTCTTCGGTTAGTAAAATAAAATTTCCTGATATACCTTTACCGATTTCTAGAAGTTTTTCAATGATAACATCGGTATTTAGAGGGGTCGGAGGAGCCATTGTAGTGACATTAGACCACGTATGTTTGTAATAATAAATTTTATTGATTTATTTTGAAAATGATTCTTTATTAATCAATACGTAAATATTTTTCCATAAATTAACTTTTTTCATTATTTTACTTTTGTTTTTATTCTCGAAAAAAACACTGCTTAGAATAATAATCAAAATAGATTTAGAAAAGAATAAGTTGTCCAAAAAGGTCTACATTAATTGCCTTGTAATTCTGATTTTTTCATAATAATTTGAATAATAATTTGGTCAAAATATACTTGAAGAGGTAACTTAATAAGGTCAAGTATGAACCACAAAATCCGAAAATGACACCTGGATATTGTTTTTGATAAGTATAAATACACCTCCTACGACTGTGACAGGTAATTGTGTATTAAAATAATGTTCAGCATTGGCACATACGAGTGTATGTAGTGAATCAAAGACTCTGTTTCGATATAAAATGTTTTCTCATCCTCTCACAAGTATAAGTAAAAATAGCTGTTAAACACGATTTGTTTATGCTTAGTGGCTTTTTCATAGTTCAACGGGGATATAAGTTTGAAAATATGGAGCAAAATATCTCTCATTAAGAAGTAATTAATTATCTACTTAAGTAATTTATTATTAAACGTGATATGTCCAAAAAAATCCTTGCAGTAACTAGGAAAGCAATTGGATATAAACACCAAACTATAACATATTAACATGTATAGATATCATCTTTCAACATAAGAGCTATTTACATTCTCTTACTTTTTCCAGCGATGGATTTATTCAGACATCCGAGGACTAAACATGCTGGAAACTCTTTCTTTCTTCCATCAAATCTTCAACATTAGTAAACAGTTTGTCACACAAATGTGTCTTTATGTATATGAAGAGGTAAAAATCAACGACGAAAAAGTTTTGCTTAAGAGAGGAAGGGCCAATATGTCAAAAAGACTTTTCTCCAGAACTCACATGAATGCTGCACTTTTGTGGATTGGTGTGTTGTCCTGGAGAAACCCCACAAGAATGTCCCGTTCTTTTCAGCTAATACACACAAAGTTACAGTAGTATATAAAGCTGATTCCAAAAATGATATCCGTTCGAACAAAGTATTATTTAATTATACATAATACTATACAAGTTACCCAGCATAGCTCGGGAAAATACTTGTACCATACCAGAGAAAGTGAGAATGTTACTAAAACATCCTACCTAAGCTGCTAAGCAATAAATCATAAGTCATGTAATTAAGCCAAGTGCTTGTTTCTTTATATTTCTGAGTACGCCTTAAACACAAATCTTTTATTGAATAGCAGTCTGATACACCACATTTTAGTTCTGTCAGTATCAGGAGTAAATAGATATTTGAATTCTTGTCTGTCCCAATTCGGATTTAATACTTAACTAAGTATTTTTATTCCAGATACTCTGATGAGTCTCGGCATTGTTCTTGTGTCGCATTTGGCACTAACTCTATTGGTGATCATTTCCGGAACTCGACTTACAACAATTTTGATCGATCAAAAAATCGATAATTTGTGGTTACAAATTCAAATTGAATAAATTGTATTGGTGTTTAATTTGATCCTATGTCCGGTGTTTTATAATCTTACGACGTCAATCAGCGTCGATACGCTATATCCTATCACTATTTGTCTCCTGATTACCAGTTGGGCATATCAAACATATTCCTCTGTGGATTTGATCAAAGGAGATATCGAATTGAATCCATTATCGGTCAATGCAGGCGTTATGACAAGTTTGTGTTTAGCATCTCGATTACCGTCTCCATGGAACTCATTTATGATGAATTTAAATCTAAGGTCTTTGTCGATATTCAATTTCTTCTCAAATTTCATCAAATGAGCCCAGCACGACAGCGAGGACCATCAACCGCTGTGTAACGAGGCTGCCTTTGTCCGATTATCAGGGCAACCAGAGGATCGGGTGGAACATGTGTGGGTCAGAATGTAAGGGAGCGTTGTGAATTACATGCATTGAACGTATGAGATTTGACGAGTGAAGTTACTATTAATAGGGTTCTAGAATATTCTTTTGCACATTCATTGGCTAAAAATTGCGGAAGATTATTCTAGAATATTTTCTACTCTTCTGATTCTGGTTATAAAATTTATTTCTGTATTTTTTGCCATGGACCTTCAACTTTTTCAAGTTGTGGAAAATCCAGGTTTTCGACTTGTATTATCAGTTGCAGCTCCTCGATACCAGCCACCCTCTCAAAAGCACTTCTCAGAAAATGAAATCGAAGCGCTTTACAAAGAAATGGAAACAAATATAACAGAATGTTATATATTTCAGAATGTTTCAAAGAAGTAGACAAAGCTTCTTTCACAGTGGATATGTGAACTACCCAGTATTCAACACAAGCATATGTAAGCCTTACTGCTTATTGAATAACATCTCAATTTGAACGTAAACATACATTTCTGTACTGTGAACCTTATAATGAAGCGCATACTACTAATCAAATGAGAAGTACCCTTAATGGTATGCTAATTAATGGAATTTGGCGGATAGAGTCCTCAATGTCGTTCATAATAGTGGTCACAATATTGTTAAAGCCATTATAGATCTCCAGTTTCCGTACGTTTCTTGCATCAACTACACTCTAAAATATGTTATTCGAAATGGCTTATTAGATACACGGTGACAGAGCACACAATGAAGTTTCAACAATAGAGTTATCTTCACCAACTTAAAAACAACAAAGTGTGGGGGACAATCAATGGGAAATCGTCGATGAATTTATGATATTGAAAACAAAAACAGTTCTGGGTTCGATGAGGAACTAAGGATTTATTTCTCAGAACAACCTATTCCTCGCGATATTTAATCAATTGCACTGGTGGAAGATCAATCAGACAAGTTTTCCATTTCTGTTAAGCTTTCCCAGATGATTTCTTCCTTCGCCTCCAATCAGTGTTTCCTCTGAACGATTATTTAGTTATGCTGGTGACGTACTCACTGATCATCGTTCCCGTCTTCTGCCAGAGCGTGCAGAGCACCTTTTTTTAATGAAAGCGAATATCTCTCTTCGAAAAATTCACATAATAAAAATTTATAGAAATATTTCAAATTCATTTCATTTTATAATGAAATAAAGGTTTTAATAAATAAATAAATAAATAAATATATATATACATGAGAATTTAATTATTAATCCGTGACCTGAAAATGATGGTCGAAATATATTGTCAATAAATGTATTTTTTAATGGATGAATTTTGTTCTTAATAAAATGTTCTTGTCGGGATTGAAGTTTATCAATAAGAATTTTTATTTTTTTTGTAATTTTAATTTTGATCTTTCATTTAAACAAAATAATTGATCAATTTCACTATTTTTTATTTAATTTTAAAATTTCTTTTTTTGCAACATTTATAAGTTTGTTTCTCTATATTTTATTGCATAATATATCTTTCTCAGGATACTGGTATCCAATAAAACATAGTATACCTAGAAATACCCTACCTTACAACTGGGACATGAATGCTCAAAATACTGAAAATTAATATTTAAAATGTTACTTGTTAAATTTATTTATTAAATGAAATATATAACATGAAAAATATGGATAATTATTTGTTTAAATAGTATTTGTGAAAAATTAACTTTGCATATTTGTAATTCGTTGTTACATAAAATAATACTTAAATTAGTCTTTTTATTAACTTTGGTTTATACAGTCCGATATCTAAGATATATATATATATATATATATATATATATATAAAATAATTTATTTTAATGATAATATTTAAAAATAATTTATCAAGTTAAATATAAATTGAAATGGAATTTTGTTAATTTCAATTAAAAATATTTTAAAAAAATAAGTAAAATGAAACAAGTCAGTCAAATGTTTGAAAATTAAACAATAAAATCAAATAATATTTTTAATTAGAAATTCCTTTTAAAAAAAAGTAATTTAAAAAAAAATCAAAATTATTCTTTATTATTGCGCATTTTTCTAAGAAGGAAAATATTTCTGTGAAATTCCTGAAGAAAACTGTGACATTTATTACACTTATTAAATCACATTCTCCGAATATTTGCAATTGAAATTACGAAACATTTTTTTTCTAGACGAAAAAATTATTGTAGAAATTAAATTTTCTTTTTTTTCAACAATTATAAAATATTAAAATTTAATCATTTTCATTAAAAAAAATAAAGTTATTAATTAAATTTATTAAGAAAATTGATAATTAATTAAATTGTTTCCCAAGAACTTATTTTAACTAGAAATATAATTTCGATCACCCAAAGATTTTCACAACGAATCACAATACTTCATTTATAATTTAAATATTAAAAAAAATAATAAAATATGACAAAGTATAAAAATTAAAAAAATATATTATGGATCAAAGTATAACTATTTATCTCAATTAAAAATTGCATATTTTCATATACAATCGTATAGGATTTGTAGAATTTTAAGCTTATTACTATATAACCCGAATTGTCTTCCTCTACAACCGAATATAATATGACATATTTTTGTTATAAGTACTGAGATTTTAGCTTTTCTGAAAAAAATCATATTTTCCCATGTGTAATTCTCTCAAATATCCGCACTTTTTAACAAGGATTTATTATTACATATATTTATCTCTCCGTCTTTCTATCGTCGTGTAAGGTTTAGAAATATACCAGAAACATTATTTTTTTAAAGGAAATTGAAACTTCTTTTAGTAAAGGCAAAATAACAATTGAATAATACTAATATAATGATAATTAATGAAAATTGTAATAATGATAATAGTAATTTTTCGAGAATCAGTTTAATTATGATTTCTTGTCTCTTTCGTTAGTCTGATTCCGATATCGAGAGACCGAGAAATTTGTAAAAAAAATCCATTTAATTTTGAAAACTAATTCGGAAAAAAATCGAATTTTGTTTTATCGTGTCAAGGTAAAAATATATGGGAAGTAAAGTTCGATTTTGTTGAGTAAGTCGCTTAAAAATAAAGAATTTTGTAAACTTCCTCATTTTGGTTTTGTAGTTTTCATTTTGCTCAATTTTGAAATGCAACAGAGAGAAAATGTAAATATATCGAGTGCACAAATCGCATTGTTGAATTTTCTGAATATCGACAGTAGCGAAAACTATATAGTTTTAAATGAAATGTTGATTAATCTCTTAAACAAAAGAAATGCATAGATGGAGAGTGAATGCCTGTTTAATATGAATGATGAAATGCAAATAATTTACGGATTAAATTCCGGTTCGGTTCCCCTCTTTTCCACTTCAGCTATGGAATTGCTATGAAGCTGTCACACTGAAACTACCAAAAACAAATAATTCAATAGGAGGTTGGCAATCACAATCTCAAATTTCAACCAAACATCCAAATATATAGAAATTTATTAGTGCAAATAAACGTGAACAAAATTTAAATGATCTGCTCATAGAACAATATATTAGTGGTCATCTTCACCATCAGAGAAAAAGAAATACAAGGATTCTGCCGAATGATTAGCTCGAGTTTTGGAAATTTCTTTACTTAATGACAATGAAATGGAATATTTACATGAAGTGGCTCATAACATTAAATTCTAAATTTACTTATTAGTTTTAGTTGTTAATACATATCTATATTTATACTTGTTCTTTTTAATGTATTGTAAAAAATATTATTGCATAAATTTGCATTCATATAAGTTTCCTTCGTATAAATTTCCTAGAATCACTTTTAATTCAGAATAAAGAACACTGAATGTAAACTCGAACTCGAGAAAACATCAAAATTGTGAGACGATTTTTATCAAATTATATCTTATTTAAATGTATCAGAGTGACAAAAAATAACATTTAACACGAAGGAAATAATAATATATGATTTTTTATGAAGAGCAGCCAGCTGAAGACGCTTTTGGAGGAATTACCCTTCTCCAAATTGTTAAATTGACTTCCTTTAATAATTTTTATTAGTACACTTCAATAATATATATATATATATATATATATATATATGAATTTAGAATCTCTCAACGTATCCCCTTTCTTGACAAATGGAATGTAATACCCATCTCCATGACCCTTACGGTAATAATAATAATAATTTTATCAATAGATTTTTTTCCATTAAAATGTATCAAAATGACATTTTTTATTTAAGAGATGGAGTACAGTGTCATATTGACGAATATTAATATATTTATAATTATTTGCAATCACTTATACTTCCTACATATGTGGTCATACGGTATATGATTCAGAACAGATTTTATTATTTTAATTTCACATCTTTTCTAAAGTAAAAAAAACGATAAATTACTTCTAGAAATTGTGATTGGCTCTATTTAGGCCGAATGCCATTCGCATTTTTTGGTTTCAGAAATAAAATTTGTCATTTTTATTTGATTTTGACTGTTTTTCTGTAACAATTCATAAAATTGTAACGATAGAATCCGTGATCTCAAGTCGTTCTTCAACAAGGTTAATCGACAAATAAAACTTTACAAAAGTTATCTCAGACTCCTTCGAGATTTACAAAGCTTCTTCAAGACCACAACATGAAATCTTGAAGATTAATTATAAAGCCAGGGTCATTGTAATAAAATTGTAGGTCAAATCATACAGTAATTCTGTAGTAATTCACAAAAAGCTAATTATGAATCATATATTATAATCATTTTTTATTAAATAATGTACCAAAGTTTTACATTTTCCTCTATGAAAATTGACAAAGAAGGAATTTTAAAATTTTATTGTGAATAATTTTATAAAAAAACAATTAATTACTGACGATTTCTTTTATACTACGCAAACAATTTTATTATTTATATTTTCCTAAACAACGTTAGATACCTTTACGTAAAGGTTGTTTAAAATTGCTACAAGTAAATCACGAGTGTAGGAATATAAGATACATATCACGTACAATCTAACATTATTTATATTAAACTTTTATATTTTTATATTTTTATATCTTCGAGATAACTCAGTAAAAAAGAAGTATATCAGCGATAAGAAAGGGAGAAGTAGAACAGAATACTGGTGGAATAAGAAAAAGATTATCATAAACTGCCAAAGTGGTTACAAATCAACTAGAGTTAATTATTAAGGAAAGAACTAACCAATTAAGGGTCGAATAAGAAATAAAAAATATTATTAAAATTACCATAGTAACTATATAGAATAAAAAAATCAATAAATATTCAAATAAAACGAAAATAAATTACAAATAAGAAAAATCCATGGATATAAAAGTTGGATCATATTAGAGTTGTGACAACTGAAGAATTGTCATTCAATTTGATTTACAATTGTGGAATCATTTTTCTACATAATTGCAATAAATAAATCTTGAATATTTGTAACTTGGTCATAATCAAAATACCAATTTATTTTTACTCGATTTTACCCTCCCGGAACAATTAATGTTAGATAATTTGTGAATTTTAAACATTCTGTGAGAACAATTAATAAGAGAGGTAATGTTTATTGTAATATGTATGTGACAAATGTATGTTTTTAACTCAGCACAGCTACCGTTCGAAAAATAGAAAATTATCGTTGTTGGATCGGTACACCAACTTCTGACACCAATGTAACCGAGGCAGTCTCTTGGTTCGATCCAGCTCCAGACCATTTAATTATATCAATTATTTCTGGTCGATTACCCCACTCAGTCGTTGGCCCGTCCTCTGAAAGTCATCATCCAGACAGTAGAGACCCACCAGTCCGCTCGTCCTTTCTGACAGGTTTCGGAAAGTGTGCTGACTTGATTGATTAAAATAAGGTGATATGACAAAGTGTCGACCGAAATCCGAAACGAGAACGACTTTTGAGTCAGTAATAGTGCGCCATTTATTTCAAGAAGGAATAAAAAACATCTTTGTTTTATTAAATTTATTATTTTTTAAATTTACACTTTTTATTGTAACTTTTTATGCGTTTAAACAAGCGTCTTTATATGTTCGCGATTTTTATTAATTATTATCAGGAGATTTTTTTAATGTTTTCTTATTTCTGTTTCAATTATATATATATAACAATTGGCATTTTACTTTGTTCTACTAAATGACTACATGCGCCCTATTTTAATGTGTTATTACTCAATTAAAAAATTAATACGCGTACAACAGATACCTGTATAACGCGATTTCATAATTTATTTTTCAATTGTCTCATTTATATTTTAAATATCATTTTTTTCATATTTATCCTGACACCATTAGTGTTATACAAGTTTTTCCTAGTTCAACGCGATTTCCTACGACACGTAACATATTAATCGCGGTATAAGAGAGTCTCCTGCATGTGTATCTTTTATACATTATTAATAGAAATTATTTCATATGCATTAAAAATGTATTTATTTATAATTATATATTTATTTTTTAATGAAAATCAATTAGGGAAATTCGTATTGGAATTATTTTCTAAAAATGGTTTTTTCAGAAATACTATACGGATCCGGGGTAGTTGGAAATATTTTGTTTCTATGTATTTTAATAAAAAACCGAAAATTAGGCTATAGAAAAATGAATAAATCATTGTTTTTCAATATTGCTGTTGCTGTGTTGGATATTTTGATATGTTTGATGTTTTTGCTTAAGTTCTATCGATTCGGGACCCCGTCAGGAGTCTCTGGAATAATTTTCTGTTATGCGGTTATCAGTGAAGCCGGTCCGTTCTTTCTGTTCTCTGTTCGCAGTGGTTTGAATCTTGTGATGTGCTTTTATCAGTTTTTAAAGTTACTTTACCCTTTCATCAATAGGTCGAGATACTTTTCATTAATTGTAAAGCTAGCACTTCTGTTGGGGTTTTTCAATTCAGTAATAATTCCAACTATTATCCTCACTCATATCCATGTTTACGATTACACTCATGTTCACGTCCACTTCTGTTACTTGAAATATCATTTTAGAGGTTTTCAGTTATTCATCAGTCTCATCTTTAGTACTTATTCGTATTTAGTACCCGGTTTGGGTTCGTTTTATTTTTATTGTCAAATGTTACAGTCGATTCAATCGAGTGAGATCAAAAAAGACAAAGATGTAATTTGTACAGAATTGAAGAAAAGTATCGTACTCGACTCGATTTTATTTTTAATTTTGTATTTACCATTCATTTATTCCCTTTTGAGTAAATGTCTCAACGATTCGTATGACGATGAAGACGTTACAAAAGTTCTTCAATCATTTGGTATTTCCCTTTATTCTGTAACGTATGCTCCTCTCTCGATGGCTCTTAAGAAAGTTTATCAAAGATGGATTAAAAATATCGTTGTGATTAGTAAAGTATCAAGAGTTTTGGTATCGAAAATGAGTTCGAGACGCGAAGATTCCTTCTGTGTCAAATAAGATGTTGCTATGTTTATAAAAATTGTATTTTTTGTCGTAGTTTTATTAGTTGGGAAATAAATTTATTATTTGTATTTTATTATTTTTTGTATCATTCATATGAAGGACACCAATATCGTATTCCAAACATTAATTTCATCACAGAATATGTTTGGTAGAGTTAATGGTGATTTGCCGCGTACAAATAATTCTGTTGAAGGTTGGCGTAGAGCCTTCACAAACTGTGGAGTCCCACCATCCCTTAATTGTTAAAGCATAAGAACATTGAAAAAAGAACAAAATCAAATGGAAATAGAAGATGAACGTTTTCAAGCCGGATTTCGACGACCAGAAGCTTCGAAAAATAAATATGTAAGCCTTAACAAACGGATAAAAATATTAACAGAAAATTATAATGAAAGTGATATTATAAATTATCTAAAACGATTGGTAAATAATCTGGAAATATAATCTAATGTGTTTTTTTACTTTTTTCTTTTCATTTCATTACTTTTATTTTTAACATTTTGTTGCTTTTGTTATTGTTACAATTTGACAAGTTTTTGGCGCTTTTGTTGTGGCGCTATTATTTATACTATAATTATATTGTTTAAATCCCAAATAATAAAAGTTTTACAAATTTTTTTTAATAAAAATTTATAAAGTCCAATAATCTTTTGGATTTAAACAATATAATAATAGTAGAAATAATGATACTTTCTGTTAATAAATTAAACAAAACTTTTTTGTAAACATTTCAAAAATGGACTCTTTTCGGGTCACCCTCGGCAGGGGCTCCGCGTTCAAAAAATACATTTCTCAGATTTTTGATTACTTCCTGCACTCCTTTATCTCTGATGAATCTCCAGATTGCAAATCGCGAAGTCAATGATGGTAAGGTACTCCTCAAACTTCGTGACATCAATTCCTTTCCAAGTTTCAGCACCGTCCCAACTCTCTTTTTCTCATCGAAAAGATGCTGGATCGATAGATTGACACCAGCTACACTGAAGGATGATTTGCCGAATATTTTCATCGCTGATGTTAACATTAAATTCCTTTGCTAGAAAAATCGATTTCTGAAGTCCCATATTCTTTTCTTCATGAATCTGTTAAATGTTTCGATATCCGATTCTAAAGAAGCGGATAGAACATTATTATTTTCCGTTGGGCGACTTAAAAAAGACCATTGAAAGGGAATTCTCGTTAAGATGTCGGCATCGTTCTTCTCAGACCTGACGTAGACCACAGGCAGCTTCAAATTACACTCGGAAACAATATCTTTGAGTAGATTCAGTCTTCTACGAATCAATAGCTTAGAAACCGCCTTAATCTTGTTTCTTTGCACGTTATCGATCACATTCGATATCCATCCACAAACAACATGACTGTCGAGTCTCAACTCGATGTTCGAAAATCCCCATGCAATCGCTAGGTTTAATCCTTTTACAGTCGATTCTAAGTCAACTAAGTTGATATAGATCTGTCCAGAAAGTCTTGACCGATTTATAGACAAATGAAAGATAAGCATTTATTGTTATTTTAATCATCATCTCGAACGTGTTCAAAGTATTGTCCATTGTGAACCACACACTTCTCCCACCGTTATGGGAGTTTTCTAATTCCTTTGGTAAAGAAACTGCGAGGTTTCTCTTCAATCCAATACAACATCATCGTTCTTGGCGATCAGAAGGAGACAATTCTCCACTTGAAGTTCGTCGTGTGCTTACAGCCAGAAAGCACATGATTTCAGTTTTTTATGACTGCAAAGGTGTATTGCTAATGGAAGTTCTCCATCATGGTCAGAATAAATTTGAAAAAAAATATCCAACAAAAATTTAATTAATTAGTTAATAAAATTTTTAATGTTATTTTTATTCAGTGCATAATATTTTAATAAATAAAAATATGAATAATATAAAAATCTTCATTTGTCAATGTAGAATAAAAATAATGTAATTAAAAATAAAATATAATTGAGATTAAAGATAATTGAAAACATCCATAATATTTAAATATATTTTCCAACAATTATGAAAAATTTAGTTGAAATTACACAAATCGAAGACAGCTTTATAAATGATGGGATGTAGTTACGTTTGTATTCACTAATCAAACGCTCAACTCGGCATTCAAACTCCCTAAACTCATAATGTTTGTTTTCGGTCTGTTGCAATGATTGCATATTTGATCAAGTTGTTTTTTACTTTTGATTCCTTATTTATTAATAATTATTTTCATTAGATTTCGATTTCCTGATACAATCATTGAATCCATCGTCACTAATGGAGAAAGATTCCATAAAAAGATCACAGAGGTGTTTTTCCAGCTTATCCAGAATATCAATAATGACTTGGTTTTCCATATCTTCAATTATTTGGACCCAATTTCTAATTAAATATTCTAATTCTTCCCATCGATTTTCGATTTCTTATTCTAACTTTTTTTTTTCTTATATTTTATAAGTGACAATTAAGTGCAGTGTCACTGGTGATGCCATACTGGTTCCAGGTGAGGTGTGGGCGCAGGGGCTTAAACACATGCAAAAGATATAACGGAGACCCCGCTACGATCCTTAGGGTGTCAATGAGGTCTGTCACTGGAGATATGATGTCCACAGTGAAAATCTCCTGTGAAAATGTCGCAAAACCCCGCACGGTGATGGAGATCGTGGTGCTTGCCGATTGTCCTGTACCGTCACGTTGCCCCTCAATATGCATTAGACATGCATATTTTCTTTCTGACCGTTCTACACCCCCCCCTAGATCCCAACAGAAGTGCATTAAACAAGAAAGGGGTAGGTGGAAGCGCAACCAACGTGTGGGGACCGAAAAATGAAGCAGCTCGGTTGGCATTGGTGAAGGTATTATGAATATTAGTTACAATATCATATATGAAATTATATAAATAATGATAATTAAATTTATATATGTAAATAAATATATAATTACTCTTGTAAGAGAGTGTTATTGTTAATTTTTTAATTTTCAGAAATAAGAATTTTGGTTTTTAAAAATTTCGAATTATAATCGAAATTAAAAAAAATAATAGAAAATAGTAATAAAAAAAAGAAAATAAAAAAAGTAAATTTGTTTAAATAACAAATTAAAACTGTGGTAGATTAATAAATTTTTGCAAGTTGTTAATTTGTTTTGATTTAGAATGGAAGATATTTCCCAACCTAACAACTCTGATTGGGCTCTTTGATGGAAACTTCTGATACCAATTTGGTGGTCAGCGGTCGCCGACTATCATCGGGGGATGTCACGATCTCGTCCGTGATCACTTTCTGCGCATAATAAACGGACCCGAAGTTCCCGCAGTCGATCTGACGCAAGTCCGAGGAGATGAGCGCGGGGTCGTGCTCGAGTGAGAACAGGTCTGAGATATCGGGTCACTCCTTGAATAGCGTCGGGCGAATCGACTTGGGCATCTCTTTAGTCGAATATTTCAATCGCAAATATTTCACTTTCAAATCGATCATGCGAATCGCTCTCTCAATCGAAACAATCGAATTATCCAATGTTAAATCATCGGATTTGGTGGCAATTATTTTGTCGAGAATCGACCTCAAATCCGAATCGAATTCATTAAAGTATTTTGATATTTCAATGAAATTATCGTATGTTGAGTCTGATAAAATAGTGTCGAGATTCTTATCGATCGATTTATTGGGGATCTCAGGGATGATGATGAACGAGTGTCTCGTGTATCCCGGTGATGCGATCTTTCGGAAGATCGATCTCGACTGATTCACCAAAATATTACCAAATGAACGAAATATATATCGAATCATTTGTATTTGAATTTTATTGTTATCAGTTGGACAATTGTTTAGTGACTTGGTCTCATCGCTTTTCATAATTGTCGACAGTTTATAATTAATGAATAAATTTAATCGATTATCAATTTGCCGAAACCAAGTAACGAAATGAAATAAAAAAAATCTTTATTTACAATTAAAAATATCACGCCCAATTATAATAAAAATCATCGATTTAAACAATTGAATTTTTATACAAATCATTCAAACTAAATTTACATTTAAATCAGTCAATACGAATAATTCTGGATATTGTTATTGTCTTAATGTCTATTTTCAAGTTTTGGAGAATTTATTTTCGCAGACCAATATATAAAAAAATCATTTTATTTTGTTTGAGGATTTTTGTAATTATAAATAAGAAATATCGGATTTTAATATATATTTAATATTTATAAATACTGATTAAAATTTTGTGTCACTACAAGTATTTTTGTTCCTTTTTCAATTTAACTTATTTTTTCATTACCATTCATCCGATATTATTTATTTGATGATGATTTTCAATCCTTTTTCGGTTGCAGCCCAACAATAGTTTGTTTCTACGCGTTTGGATTGTTCTCGGACACAATCACATTAAATTTTACTATCTAAGTTTTACTATCTTAGTTTTACTAAGTTTTACTAAATTTTACTATCTAATTCCAACACACAATCACACATATAGTCATACATACCATTACAATCACATACACACACATTTTTACTTTTTAATGAAGCACAGTGATCACCTCTCCTTGTGATCGTGCATCCTCGTTTCACTGGTCTTTGTCAAATACTTGTCTATTATCTGTAAACATTCTTTGCCTCGAGTTTCCTTCATTTGATCGTGTTTCTTCATATTCGTTGTAATCGTTTTATCATGCATTTCTGCAATATCATATCTTCGATTTTGACGCCTCTGTTGATTTCGTGGGTTATTTGTTCTTTGCCATTCATTTTTTCTGGCATATTGGTCTCTTTCTTTAAATCTATTCTTGTTCATGTAGCATTACGTCCATGGGCATTTTTATTGAAATAAGAACACTTTATATTTGGACAGTTTCTTCTGATGTGTCCTTCTTCGTGGCATGCCCAGCATTTTACAACTTTTGAATAGTTATTTCTCGGTTTGTATTCATTATTTCATTGATTAGTTTACCTATTTTCGATATTTCTTTGTTGGTTGCGTTCTATATAGTGTGGTTTACGTTTGCATACCGTTTTCCATTCATCATGTTTACCTACCGTATTGTGCGCCGCAACTGTTTCTTCTTTTTCCATTCGCGTAGTTCATACATATTTGAAACTACATCTTTTATATCCTTTGTTTCGGTAGCCCCTCTCAATTTCAATGAACAAACACGAGTTTGGATATTGTGTTACAAGAAAAGAGTTGCTGGCAATTTATTATTTTACGCAAAATTTTAAACACTTCTTATACGGTAAAAGATTTTTACTAAGAACTGTTCATAAAGCTATTACCTTCATGCTGAAAACGAAAAACCCAATCACACCGCAATTTCAAACGTAGATAAATTTTCTTAGCAGTCTGGATATGAGAATGGAATATCGGAAAGGAGGAAAACACTCAAATGCAGATGTAATGTCGAGAAATTCTTGTGAATTATGTAG
>MQRK01251334.1:0-21063 GCA_001938485.1 Girardia tigrina
TATTTAATATAACTTTCTTTTTTCGAATGTTACATATTTAATTATATAAAAATTTTAATTTGTACATATTTAATATAACTTTCTTTCAAAAGTTTTCCTAACATTTTTAATTCCTAACACCGACCATTTTAAACAACTGTAATTTTACTTTAAACAACTATTCACAGATGATTTTCTTGCTTCGCCGCTCTTTTTCTATTGATCTTCGTAGTAGTTTTCTTTTCAATCGCATCTTCTCCTCTTCCATAAATAGATCGTGCATTTTCGAGTTCAATATAAATTTGGGCAATAAATTTTCATTTTGGCATTTAAGCAAAAAAATCTAAATCCATGTTTTTCTTCTCAAATTGGCAATATAATTTCTTCTATTTGAGCACTATTTGATTAAGGCTTCTCATTTCAATAACATTAAGATTTAATGCAATTTATTTGTAAAAAAAGAATAACAAACGCCATTTTAAAAGTTTTTTATTTCTCAAAACATATTTCACCATTACGGCATCAACTATTGTGAAGTAAATTATAAATTGGATATTTTATAAATCCATAACTCTAATCGACACTAATTAATAATTATATTTTTAAATATATAAATTTAATTTAATATATATAAAAATATTTTAGCGACTGCAGGTCACTACATGTATTACTCAGAATAAATATATAAATTATCAAATTCAATCTCATCAATTATCTATATCAATCCATTCATCCTTTTTCTGTGTCAAAGCAAAAGGTAATGAAAACCTTAAAGTAACTTTATTAGTTTTGTTTATTCTTCCACTTAACTATTTTCTTTCGATTGTGATCAACTCACTTTTTTTTACTTTCAGTTATTGATTATATATATATATATATATATATATATATATATGTGTGTATTTTTTTATTTAAAATTTATTTGCAATAATTAGATAAAAGTACATTTTTTTTCTTTTTAATGTTTAATATTAATATTCCGTGAGTATTTCTGTATACTGATAGAGATAATTAGTCAAAATAATTTGCCATTATTTAAAAAGCTTTTATAATTATTATTTGATGGATTTCGTTCCATTTAATTGTTTTAGTAGTTTTTATTATTTATATGTCTTATATGTTCCTTTCTACAATGATGAACTGGTGTCATTGCTTGGCCTTCGTTTTGATGTGAGGGATTATAAAAAATACTTATATATCATTATTATTTTTGTTGGGGGAAAATTTTTTCTTTCCCACTTCTACTTATTCTCTACTAATTGTATTTGTTTTTTATACTATTAACACATGTACAGTTTTCAAGTTTTATCATTAATATATGTAAAGTGTGTTATTTTTCACAAAAACATTTTTGTTTCTCCTCATTTTATTTGTACTTGTACATAAATGAAAATTATCATATTTTATAAAAAAAATAGGACTTGAATTATTTAATGTTGTCGACTTAACTCAACTTGATAGGAAACTCCAGGAGACCAAAAATAAATTTACCTTCTTGGATCTTATTTTTAATATACTTCATTTCTTCAGAGAAATTTTTAATCTTTTGTCTTTCTTTTGTTTTAGCTAGACTTTATTGTTTTATTTATAAATTCAACATTTAAAAATATTATAAAATAACAGTTGGAAAAGTAATTGTGTGTATAAAGGAGCTAGGTGAAAACGTGTTTCAATGAACTCCTTTAACGTAACAAAAAAATAAAGATAAATATGTATAAAACTTTTATTTTTACAGAATATAAATAAACATATATAACAAAAACAATTACATACGAGAGAAAGAGAACGGCATGGATAAATCTCGATTTCGATTAGTGTATATTGTTCTAAGGTTTCAAAGGAACGATCTTCTGTTGGAACAATGTCGATGGAAACGTTAGAGAATCATTTTGTTGCACAACGAGATTGTGAGGAAATAGATTATATGAAGAGATGCACTTTCAGGGGAATATTCATAAATTGGTTTGCAGAAAATTCCTTTACGAACCGATTTTACAGGAAAATGTTCTGTAAGTAAAATGATATAGTTGTAATCCGTAATATTAATGATTTTTTTATCAATCATCGTTATATATATAATTTAATATATATATATATATATAATTTATTATAAATTATTTATATATAATAATTGAATGGGTCACTACAGTGTTGAATAAAAATTTAATGTTTAGGAATATTTTACATAATTTATTATTAAAAACCAGTTTCTTTATAATTCGTTTTTGTTTACAATTGGGATGCAAGTCAATAAATGATATTTTAATTAAAATTACAATTTGTTTCAATATTCTTAAAGAATAAGGAAAAGCATTTGATTCATTTATTTGAATTTATCAATTTACTTTCAATATGTTCAAATATTCAATCATTTCAAATAGTTATCCTAAATTTCCGTATCATTCTAAATCATCTTTAAAATTGATATTTCCTTTTCCACTTTTCCATGTCTATTAGAATTTAAGGTATGTTTAAATGTATGTTCCGTTCCATCGCCGAGAATCGGAGGGAGGTAGCAGGCGCACACAATGGAATTTTTGCATATGTGATCTTGATATTATTTTGCTGGGTCCATTTTTTATCAAAGCTCATACATACTATTTTATTATTATGTGTTTTTTTACAACCTTTGAGTTGAACTAAATCAGATTTGTATACTTCAAATTTTAGAAAAAAGCCACAGTCCGTTCCGAGAATGATTAACAAGTATCCGACGCCCGCAAAGCAATAAAATCGATTTTATAGACGTCCACAGGGTAAAAGATTGCCGAAGCGTTTGATTCGTACAAATAAAACGACTCTTCCTTCACAATCATCCAAAACTATTACTAGTTTACATCCTCAAAATCCCTTGCGATCGATCTGGTGTGCGAGGAATTGTCGTATAAATTATTACCATAGGACAAATTTGATAAATAGCTACCGCTTCAGAGACAAATCGACTTTTTGTGAACAATTCCACAAATGAGTATAAGAATCGCTCAGCACAAATAATGATATTTTAAATGATGTGTGCATTAGAAGCGGAGTTGTGCTCGATTTTTTTAACCAATAATAATCTCACAATATTTTTTCTCATCAATCGATAAGAAATGAAATTAACTCCAAACCACACAAAATTTTATTATTCAGAAAATTTTTCACAATCATTTATCCTTGTTTTCAAGGTCAAAAACCAAATTTACATATTTAAACAAATCCATAGTTTAGTAATTTTCTATTATATATCATTTAATATTTTCTAGACAAGTATACTTATCAAATCACAATAAAAAATAACAAATTGTCGTTCAAATAAAAAATTTTTTTCTTGGAGATAAGAGAGAGAAAATCAATTGATATAAATATCGATAATAATAACATATATCATAATAATAAATTTTGAATACAGATGAATTATTTTATTTATATATTTACGTTAATTTACTTATATTCAAAAGTTGCCTTGTCCAAATAATAAATAAGAAATTAAATAAATTAAAATATTTAATTTAAATTATTTATTTTAAAATGAACAATTGAAAACTCGATCAATAATCAAGTCAGTTGATGAGTTAGTGTACTTAGGCATATTTAAAAAAATCGACTTTAAATGTCATGCTCTGATTGGTTAACTAATAAGAGTGAGTCTTGTCAGAGACAAAAAATAACTGTTTTGATTTACCGTACGATTTTGTGACGTCACAAATTTTATCAAATAGATTTTTTTGAAAACGAGTGATATGTTGTACAGTTGCAAATTCAAAGCGATTCTGAATTTTAAATTTTCCATCATAAGATTATTTGTGGTAAGGAAAGAATTGCAGATTGAAAAGCGCCAAAATCTTTAAATTCAATTTAAAAGCGATGCTTTACGAAGGTAACAATATGCAAAGGAAAAACCTGAAAAAATAATGTAAACACATATTGGAAATTTTTGCGCTTCATTAGAGAAATCTTTGCTTTGTGACCGAGATGATAATAATTCTTAAGATTAAAACTTCTAAGTAACCTTTTAAGATTAGAGTTGCCTAGAATCTATTTTAAAAATATCATAAAATTCTAATATATTAATCTCTAAATTCATGATTTTAATAAAAAAAGTTTCGTTATATCTCTTATAACATGATATATTAATAAGAAATTTGATACTTCGAAAAACTTCAAAAATATTGGAATGTTATCATTAATAAAGCTCAGTATTTTAAGAGAGGGTTGTAAGCCTTTAATATTAGCGGAAAAAGATTCACTAAATTTTATCTCTGTTTTGAAAAAAAATTAATTAAATTAACGTTAATAATAATTGTAAAATATATTTTATTCTTGTGTTTTTATTTTTTATTCAATAAATTACATATCAAATCAGTTTGGAAAAAAATATTTCGAGGAAAAGCAAAATTATTTTATTCGATTATTCAAGTAAAATATTTATTTATTTTTTAACATCCTATCACTAAACATTTCTAGACATCATTTCACTGTGCTTGGACAGAATTTAATTAAATAATATCTATATTTATAATGAAAAATATAAAAAATACATTGTTAGAAGTAATTAAAATTAAACCTTGAAAGATTTTTATAGAAATTTGTTGCTGCAGACAGCTTAGCATTTTTCCAAATGTGTTTTAAAACTAAAATAAATGTTTTTGTAATTGTAACGAAACGTTTCTTTCAGATCGATCTTTACGTAATATAAATTTTTAACAATTTTAATATTATAATTTTATTATAATTATGTTGATAATGTTTGAATGTTGTGTGATGATTCGGGTTTGTGTCTCTCCTATCCAGATGGATGATTAATATTTTAATTATTATTATCTAAGACTAATTTATTCAAATTTAGATTTAATATTAAAATTTTTAATTTATTATTACTAACTTTTAAATGATTTTATTCATTTTACTTTTAAAATTTGTAAATTATTAAATTCAAAATAATACTTTTATGATTAATAGTAATTTTATTTTAACCAATAACTTTTGTAGAAAATATTTAAAATAGAATGTATAACTTCAACTTAGTTCATATTTTGGAATAAGTAGTATTAATTATTGATTGAGGAATATGAGCGAAAGCACTTTTTCGGATTGTCATGAAAATTATCCAAATTGTGATTGTAATAAATGTTGTTACAAATGTGTGAGTTTTCTTAACAAGACATAACACTCTAAATTATAAAAACTGTGGTATCCTTAAATCTACCAAAAAAATAAAAAAAGTTTTTTGACACCACCAACAAATAAATAAAAAATTATATATATTAAAATTATATATAGATACCAATAATAAATATTGATTCTAAAATACAAAAAATATTGAAGCAGATTGTATTTTATTTAATTCATTTGAATTTTTATTCGTGTTGTTGGAATATTTGTTTGTGCGAATTACGTGACTTGAAGGAAGAGTGTTATAATTCTATCAAACAATGTCGATTTCTACCACTATACATCAAACTTTTGTCGTATCTAATTCACTCCAGAATACAACAATCCAGATTATAAGAAATTTCCATTGATATCTAGTGAAGAAAACTAAAATATCAAAAAACCGTTATCAATTTCCCCCTCTGTCAGTATACTACGAGTAAACATTGTCTATTTCCCCTATCAGCCACTTTCTTGTTGTCGTGGATTTGTTCTATCTTCTTGTTTCATCTTTCTGTTGTTTGTTAAAAATAAAATACTTTGAAAAAAATTATTTTTTATTTATTGGTTAAAGGTAATTCTAACAAAAACAATCCTAATGCGTTCAAGGAATGATTGACAATTGAGTTAGAGGCTTCTTTGACGCCACAAATTGTCACTATTTATTATTTAATCGGATTTTAGAGACTCAAATATCTTTTAAATTTTTATGTAAATTTACTTTGATGTCACTTGAATTCGGAAATGAAGATATATAATGTATAATCAAAAAATAAAATGCTCCTGAATGGGCAAAGAAATCTTGAGTGAATCTTTTTTTGACAAATTATTCTTTTTGATGCACGCTCAAACATCTACAAGAATAAAAACTCGAAACAATGGGGTTACTCTTTTATGATGAAGTCGCACCGAAAGATCACGAACCTGGCGGATCTGAAACTCGTTATTATTTAACCAATTTACGTGCCTGTCCAGGTTGTTTCAAGATCTCGATCGTCTCTTTGAGTATAAAAATGACAAAGTACAAATGTTCCGGGGATAATTAATCGAATGCTTTTCATATAAAAAACAAAATTGAAATTATCATTAAAAATATTAAAAACTAAATTATCAAAATTGTAAAGTTTAAAATTTAAATAAAATTTGATTGTCAATACTTACGAACAATAATAATTATAATTATTACCGACAATAATCAAATCACAAATTATAAATTGCTAAAATGACAAATCATATAAATGATTTCCTCATTGCCAAATATTTAATAACTGAATGCTTATCCCATCCTACAGATTATTCAACCATTCGCCATTGTCGATTCTCATCCAAAATTAATGTCAAGTCTACTGATAATTTTCCTAAGGAACATTTAGACACATCTTTATTCTATTTTCTTTTACCGAATGTATCTTTATTTATTCTTGAATTTAAATCTTCTTCCCGAACTCATGTGTCTAAAGTCTTCGTTATTAACAATATTGCTATGTATTATGGATTTGAGACTCAAATAGACCATAAGTTATCGTTTAATTATAGTTATATCAGATATTTATATTTAAAAAGATGTTTTTTTATACCATATACGTTTATACCATCAATAGTAGAACGGCATTTGAGAAACATAAGTGAATACACCAAGGCCAGTAAAAGGGAATTAAGAGACGACCTGGGCTGATATACAACCAGATGTAGAATTTATGATTAAGGAAACATGCAAGAAGACAATAGACAAGAATCTGGTAGAAGTTATATTTGAAAACGTTTGTGAGATGAAGATGCGACAACGAGTTTGAAGAACCCGAATAAAGCAAACAAAGAGGACATTTTAAGTCGACGACAAATTTCCGATGAATTAATAAGAGGAAGAAAGGCGAAGATCGTTACGAAGGACCATATTCAGTAATTGTTATGATTTACGATAAAAGTTATAAGGTCGTATACACAAACTAGAAACATATGTAGCGGAATATAGACAAGTTCAAATATTTTAAAGAAAACGGGGAATGTTATGTATTAAAAAATAAAATTAAAATTTGTGATACATAAAGTAAATTGGAAAAGTAAAATTTTTTTATAAAAATTTGAAAACGAAAATTAAGTTAAATAAATTTAAATAATTTATTTTGATGTGCGCAATATTTTACTTATATGGGTTTGTTTATCTAAATAAAATGTTCCCCCCGAAATTTTCGATAAAAAACATATTAAACAGAAATTTGTTTTAATAATTTGTATTTGTGATATTGATAAAATTTTCTTGAAAATATTTTTCATTTTGATATGATCGAAAACTCAAATTCGTCAATACGAATTCATCATAGAAACAAAAAAAATAGTTTTTACTCATTAGAACGATTAAATAATGAATAATAATTTGTTTTTGTTCTTAAAGATCAAATTAATTAGATATTTGTATGTTCTTTTAACTTTAAAGAAATTAAATATTTGTAATTTAATATTTTAATTAAAAATAATTTGGGAAATATAATGTTACTAGAAGTGCTTTTCTACGTTTTATTAAAAAAAACAAATATTATTATTAGTATAATAATAATGTTGCTCATTTAACTGTCTTAAAAGTGTCACTTGAAAATTGGAATAAAGACATTATATTATTAATTGGCATTTATCACTGTTCATTCTATTCCATTTAAAATTATGGTTATTTTTTTATTATTTATATAAATTTTTATTTCTATTTTGATTGACAAAATAAACAATAAAAAATAATAGTTGTAGGGAATTTTATGTGTTTCATATTTTAAGTACTCTCTCAATATATATCAGTAATGTGTATAGTAAATGTAGTACCTTACCATAAAACATTGTGATTAAAGATATAAAACTTAAAGCAAGAACATATTAATTTAGGTTTTAAAAATAGTGTTTTCATCTCTATCCATTTTTAGTAGATTTATGTCAGCTGGAATCGAGATTTTCGTCTCATAATTTAAGCAGTAAAGTAAGACTGAAACCATAACTGAAAAAAATTTGATTCACAAACATTAAATTATTATTCCTTCGAAAAAAATTAATATCAGAGATTCGTACAAAATCTTTTAAATACTTTCGTCACAAAAACTCGTTCATAGAAAATATATTTCTTACTAAAATTTTTGTTCGTCGAAATAAGTAGTGACATTCGTCAATCACACAAATTATTTCATATTGAAAATTTTCGAAATTGAAAAATACAAATTAGTTAACTAAAATATCATAAAAAAATAAATATATAATAATAAATATCATAAACCGCACACTTTGAATCGATAAAAAAGGTGATTTTTATGGATTTTATGAATCAGGTAGCTTAATATTTGAAGTTTAACTCGATTATTCTGATATTTATCGTTTGATTCTTTTACAGTTGTTCCCTTGTCGTGTGTCTTAAATTTTGTTTGCTTGTTCGATTGTGTTGGGTTGTTGAACTGAACAATGATTTGGTTTATGTAATTTGTTGTTTTGCTTGATATGTCTACTTGTTTGTGTAAAGTAGTTTTGGATTTGTATGGAGGCATTTTATGGGTGTAAATGTATGAATTGTGAATGTGCTTGATCTCGATTATGGAGGTGAATTGTGTTTTTACTTCTGACACCAGTGTATAAAAGAGAGCGATCCAAGAATACGATAATTTCGAGTCTGAGATCGCTATCTTATATATATCAAAACTAAAATGAAAAGAGTGATAAAAGAAGATAATATAAATCGCAAACAAAATGTTCTTGAGAGAGGAAACAGTCTGAGAATATTTTAATTTAATTTTAGACTCTTCACCAATCGAGTTTATGAGAATCTTTTCGACAGGTTGATTGCAAAATGAAAGGAATTTTCTATTTGACGATCTTCAAATTTTTTTGTTGGATGGAATTGAAAGTCGGAAGGAAATTTGACGTGATTATTTAAAATTCCACAAATCCTGATCAGCTGCTTCTAATTTAAATGTCGAAAGGAATATACCCCAGTAGATAGAAAATTATTAATCGATAAGAAAATCGATTAATAATGTAAAAGAGTGTTGTTGTTAATTTTTTAATTTTCGGATATATAATTTTCGGTTTTTTTAAAAATTTCGAATTATAATCGAAATTAAAAAAATATTAGAAAATAAATTTTAAAAAAAATGAAAATTTGTTTAAATAACAAATTTAACCATTTGTAGTTTTGAATAAATTTTTAAAGTCTTAATTTCTCTTTCATTTAGAATGGAAGTTAATTCCCAACCTAACAAATAATTTTATATAAATATATTTATTTAATTTACATATATAATTTTATTATAAATATATATATATATATATATATTAGTGACTGGGTCTCTACACGAAGAAAAGGATTTTTGAATTCTATGCACTTGATTTAAAAAATTTTGGGAGAGAGTAACGTGTGATAATTATATGATGCATGGATCCGAAAATTAATATTTAAGCTTCACACTTATCTTCTCTGTTAAACATATTCAAATAGAGCCTTTATTTCACGATAAATTACATAATCATCATTTTAATATTTTTTTAGTCAGTATTCGTACTGAAAATGCAGTTTTCTCGAGAAGATATTAGAAAAATCATTTTTTACAACTTGAAGGGAAGACTTGCAACTGCCAATAATCATAAAGAATTCAACTGCATCCTTCGTGTAGGCACAGTTTGCCTCAGAACATGCTCCAACTGGGTAGCAAAATTCAACGATGGAAACTTTATCTGTGAGGATGAGCCACACAGTAGACGGCCGTCACATAATTTGGAAGAGGAGATACTAACTGTTCTCAAAAATAATCCGCGAGATACAAAAAGAAAAATTGCTGAGTGCATTGGGAGTGACAAGGAGACTCTGAGAAGACGATTGATTCAAATGGGAAAGCACTATTTGTGCAACGTGTGGATACTGTAGTGCCCGCATATTTTTTTTATTTATACCAAAATCTGTATACAATTATCTATTTAGTGTGTGATGTGATAAACAAAATCATTTTGTATTTTAATTGTGTTTGACTGTCTTTTGTTATTTATTTAAATAAAAGAGAGAAAAAACTGTAAAATGAAAGAAAAAAACACATGATAAAATTATGAATGTAATTAAAAAAAATGAAATTAGCAAGAATTAAATAAAAAATCAATAAGCCATTCAATAGTCAAGCAACGAATTATTGTAAATAATTAAGAAACCGTGATTACGTATAACAATTCCAAATGTATTAAATATCAATCCTCTCGTGAATTCCAAACGATTTTTTACTCAGTTTATTGGAAATAAAGAAACTGAGGATCCAATTAACAATTCCAAATTCGAAGAATCCAAACGAATTAAAGAAATTTCGGATCATTACTGCATTCTTAGCAATTTTTGATCAGTTCCATACAACATTTTTTTTCGACCACTGGGACAAAAGTGATTCCCCACCGACTGATTTTTCTTTTTTTGGTGATTATATTAACTTTGTTTTATCTTTCTGTTGTTTCTTTATCAATATAAATTTTTTCAACTTAATTTATTAACTTTATTTTTTATTTATATCTGTAGGTGAATTAAGATAGAATAATAAAATTGATTAATCTCCTCCTTAATCTACCTCAGATTCCATATGTGCTGACTGATGCAGCGAAAACAAAAAAGTTACAATCTGTGAGCAATTACTTCGACAGATCCACCGCAACAATTTTCTATATCGCCTTATTACAGCTGATGAAACATGGGTTTATTGAAAAAACAGTAGTCAACAACGGCACAAGTCTTGGCGAGGCGCTGGAGATAAACCAGTGACGGAATCAAAACCCATCCTTACCAAAAAGAAATTCATGCTAAGTCTATTCTGGGACCCACAAGGGATTATTTTGATGGACGTTTTGCTACCTAATGAGAGTATCACTGCCCAATATTATTGCGACCTTTGGAAAAATTGAAGGCAGCCGTTTTTGAAAAACGGCGAAGACGAATGTCTCGTGGGAATTTCTACCTCCAGCACGACAATGCGAGGCCCCATAGGGCTACCATCACACAAGAGAAGATTACTCAGCTTTATCTCAACATTCTTGAACATCCACCATACTCGCCAGATTTGCCCCCTTTGGATTATTATTTTTCGACCAATGAAATCTGCCTTACAGGAAAGGATTACGCAAGTTTATCTGCTGTAATATAGGATATTCAATGGACTGACTCAAAACCGCAGCAATTCTTCCAGGATGGCATCAACAAGTTACCAGGAAGGTGGCAACGATGAGCATCATGGTGAATATTTTGAAAACTTATGAGACATTGTTGATATTCATTTGTTATTGAAATTTCGGTAGAAACTTTTGATCCAAACTTGTAATTTTAAATTAAAATTTTTTATAGATTATTTGGAATATCGATAATTTTAACTAACTCCTAATGTAAATAATTTTTGCAGGAAAAAAATTCTTTTTAATAATACAGACGGAGTATAAAATATAATATATTAATTTAAATATCAAATACAATTATAATTTATAAAACTTTTTAAAACATTTAAAAAGTCTTCAATCTATTTTATTTTACAGCAATATATACAATGCCAAGAAATCGTTCATAAATAAAGCAAAATAATAAGATGAAAATAAAAGGGGTCTTAACAAATCTATAATAAAAAATAATTTTTGTCATACTCTTATGACTTAAAGGTTTGACTTATTTTTATTTATGTACTTTCATTTACTATTCGCTGTAAAGTTATTTTTGCCTTCGATTGAAAATTCGAAAAATCGATTGAAAAATTCCTTCGATTTTTACGGAATTAATTAAGTCAGAAAGAGAAAAAAAATCTTTCTATTTAATTTGACATAAAATCAATCTTTTCTTATTTAATTTATTTGTTGATTTAATAACAGAGAATTTAATTTATTCAAATCAGTTATTTACTTAGAACAAATGTTTATTACTTTTCAAAAATAATATTTTATTTATTTTCTTAATTTTAAAAAAAAATTCAACAAAAAACTTTTTAATATACTTTTTTTGTGTTTTTAAATTATTTTTTTTAAGAAAAATGCAAATTTTGGAAAATACAATTTGTTCTCTTTTTTAGAAGGTTATAAAATAAAACTACTCCAAAAAAGAAGGTTGTTTTGCAAGATTTTTTTCGACTTTAACACAGTTAATACTTATAATTTTTTAAATAAATGACTTTTACTAAAAAAAACAAAACATTAAATAATAAAGAAATAATAATAAATATGAATTTAAAAAAATTAAATATAAAAAAAACAATTTTAAAAATGCGTATTCCGTTCGTTCATTCCAAATTTATTTTATTCGAAGATTTTTATTTGCTGATTACTTTTATTCTTAATTAGTAATTTATTAATTTACAATTTAAATTTCTTCAAAACCAAATCAAAAGACAACAATTTATCAATGTAACAATATTTTAAATCTATCACAGTACAAATAATAAAACTTCACACAAAAAAAAGAAAATATAAAAAAGAATTATTTAAATAAGCCTCTTAACCTTAACATATACCTTATTTAACGTTAATTGAACCGAATCTGTAAATTGAATCTACACTTCATAACTCTTGTTTATTCTTAATAATTCAACAACTAACCTAGATTTAACCTTACAATTAATATACTGAATAGTTAAGTTCAATTAGGAATCTGTTAGGAGAATATTACAAAATTTGAATGTTAGAAAAAATTAATGAAAATAAATTAATATCTGTCCCTATAACCAACACTTCTATCTGCACACTTTTGTACTCTGCTGAACTTTACTATCTTTTATAAGATAAATACGTTTTTTCACATAAATTTTACGATGTATGTGTGCAACTATTTTGAATGTAGAAGTCTTGTTTATATGTTATCTTACACAAAAAAAGAAAAACAATAAATTAAAAAACCAAAAAAAGTAAATCTACTAAACGGGATGGAATGACCGAACCTAAAACCATAAAAATGATAAGAAAGACGTTTCGCCGTTGCTTTCACTTTTTGCTGGTGTAAATCGAAAAAAGCACATATAACTTTTAAAAGTCCTTGCTATTAAAACGTGAGCTGAAGTGTTGTACTGTTTGTTTTGAAGATTTCAACAAGAAACTAGATTTTCAATTTTTAAAGTCTTGTATTACTGACTTCTTAATAGAAGAAAAATCAACAATACTAGAGAGTCCAAAAAAAGAAAGAAAGAAAGTAATAAATTATCATCTCAGAAAACTATAACGAGATGATTTTGTTATAAACAGGTCTAAAGTTCTCTCAATCAAATACTGTTACTGTGTCTAAAAACAGTGTTAAAAGTTAACTTTCAAGCATTTTATGTCCGTATAAAATAAAATTCATTATTCAAATTAAAAACTATTAGAATCGACACATATTTGCTGTAAACTAGATACTTATTCAGCAATAGTATATAATACGTCAACCAGGCTGCAAAATTATCGAATATGATTTGGGTCAGTGACTTCGTGTCGCTTTCTCATTATCCTTTCATTTCAAATCTTGCGCAAAGTGATTTTTTCCTGATTTGCCATCTAAAGAAGCATTTAATAAGGAAAGAGATACAAGCGATGACTTCATTCCTTAGCGTTAAGTATGCTGACTGGCATGAAAGGGCTTTCTTCGATTTATAAGAAAAAGTAGCTTGTTCCAATAACTTATAAAACACTTCTTTGTATTTCGATACTTATTTTTTCACGAACATTTTGACGTAACTACGTTGCTTAATAATCCAGAAATCTTAGGGTAATGAGCCAATTTTCGATGCACTACAATAATTTGGTGACATTATTTTTTTAATATTATGATTTGGCCTGGATCTATAAAGTTGTATCAGATCATTTCTACTGTAAAATAATAAAATGTCTTGACTTTTTGGATTATAACGTCGTTTGGGGAATTGTTATGATGCTTCACATTCCACTTTTATACAATATACGATTTTATTCATATCACAATTAGTTCAACAAAAGGATCAATTTATAAAATGAATGCTTAGCATATTGTTTAATGATTTAGTTTTGTTTAGTTTAAGCGGGTTTTGTTATATTTGACTCCTGTGTCCGAGCAGATCTCACAGCATTGTCGCGCATGCTGGTCAGCATTAGCTCCATGGTTGTCTTCAGGCACTGCTTCTACACCAAACAAGCGAACAGCCATTTTGATAGCCCTTGTCAGATGACGTTACTGGGAGCGTTGGCGAACAAGTGGTAGAGCCAGGTCACATCCCAAGTCTCTTTTGAAGGGATACTGGTCGGAGGCATCCCTGGCTTTCATGGCAGCGATGACAGCGACATCTGCGAGAGTCATTAAGATGCTGTAAGGTCACCTGCGACACTTACTTTGACTGCGAAAGGTGCGAACTAACTTGTCCAAGTTGTCCACGCCTGACTTCGTCGTGTTGTAGCAGTCTACAATTTCTGGCTTCAACCCTGCAGCGTGTCGTCCATAGGAATGTTTGGTGGAGAGCAGAAGAACTGGAGCTTTTACTTTGTCCCAGTAGGAGCAGAGCACTTTGTTACCAGCCTAGTAATACAGCGAGTCCTTTTTTGCCCTTCCTTGAACTGATTTAGCAACTGGCGGAATATCCCTCCTGCTGCTACGGACTCTTCCAACCATGCTGGTCTGAGAAGCTTCAAGGCGATCAGACAGATTTACAAACGAAAACCAATTATCCATCGTGATGTTTCGTCCTGCTCCTAGATAGTTCTTAGACAGATGAGTTACCACAGCTTCACTAAGAGGAACATCTCGTTCATCTTCCGCTAACGTATCTCTTCCAGCGTAGATAACACAAGGAAGGGGAAAACTGTTTACAGTGTCGGTTATCTTAAAAATCTTTTATTCCAAACTTGCCGGTTTGCTAGGAATATATTGTTAAAAGCGCACTCGGCCATGGAACTATTCAAGTTTCTCATTTATGCATAAAAGTGAACCAGGGATGTAAAGCACTTTCAAGTTTTGATTGAATAGTTCAACTATTTTTCGAATTGGGGCTAATGGATCAGCGCGGTGTCGTCTCAACTTGTTTTCAAATCTTTTTTCATATCTGTTGGAAACGTTGGAAGCTCATTGCCGCACGAAAAATATGGTTTCCATTCTTCAAATATCATAATTTACGAGTATCCCGGTGACACGCCTTCAAGGCTCCCGCAATGAACTGAAAACCAATAAAGGCATCAAATTCTACAACAGAGACAGATTTCTAATTGACACGTTTAGCAGCAGCTATTCGATGACCTGCACAATTGGTGTGTAAAAGAGTGATGTCTTGACAGTTTCCGAAAAATGCGTTGAAGGCTTCCAAACTTGAGTTAGGATGAAATCCTACTGCCAGACCAACATTTGGTACACGAAATATGTTCTCTGCTGCTAGTCTACGTGGTGGATGTGTTTGATCTGTTTGCAGTATCCATTGCAAACTACTAGAAGCTTGAAGTTCTGGAGTTGCAAGCTGAACATCCTCTTCTTCCTCGTCACTTGAACCTTCCTCTGATATTACTTCTAAAATGCTTGCATCTAACTCTTCATAATCATCACTTGATAAACTATCTGAGACTGTGGTGATCTCTTCATCTTCGTCTTGTTCTTCATTAGCTGCAGCAATGTCATCAGGAGCAATTTCCGCAGAAAAGTCATCGTCTTCTTCATTAGCATACCCAATATTTATATCGGCACGAGCACGAGTAGCACGGGCTGATAGTTGACGACGATTACTAGTAGCCATGTTGGAATTATGATACTCTCAGATTGATTGTAACTATGTGGGTATACGGTGTGATATTTGCTACTGAATATGTACGCATGCGAAATAATATTCATCCAATTTTATCACACACACACACTACTGTCCATTACAGAAATGACACAAACAAAATGATTCTCTCTCTCAGTTTCTATTCAGTTGCTACTGAGTATGTACGCAAACGCAATAATAATCATTCAATTCATTTCAATATATCCTTCATTTCATTATATCCTTCAACGTTTACATTTTATTCATTGTTGATTTTTACTACATAAAGTACTTCAGTTTATACAAATTTGCCTGGGTCTGGCCAGACCCAGATGTTTTATTTAGCTAGTATTATGTTGAATCTAGTAAAACCAAATGCACGAAATGAAATTTTTTTTGGCAAAATACAGCTTTCAGCAAATGTAGAAAACTCATAAAATTTTACTTTTTAGCAAACTCTTCTGGGATATACGACTTGACAAACATGCCTTGGGTCTGGCTAGACCCAGGTTTATGATTTAGCAGTTAAAATTATATTTTTTCAAAATTTATTTTAACATTTATCATTTATTATCGTGTGTTACTAATGAATTATTTTGAGGTTTCTCCTTTGACATTCTAAGAAGAAACAGACTATTCATTTTGGTCTGGGTTTCTCAAATGTTTGATATTCTTTTTTTGCTAGATCTATTTCTTTAATTTTTAATATTTTTTAATCTGTTGTAGATATTTTTAGGAGATTTGATTTTATATATTATTCTGAATTTTATTTTATTAATATATCAATTTATTGAAGTATATACTGATAACAAATAATTAGTTATATCCGGTAGGGGTCTCCAATACTTATTGTGGAAGGCTTTTAGTATTTCTGTTTTACCTTTGTATTTAAGAGTTTTTTTGCAACCAATTGTATTTTACAATTATTTATTTCTATTTCTAGTTTTTGATTTGGACATAAGACTTTTTTTAAGTAAAGATTTTCTTGAAATAGCAGGAGAAGGGCAACAGGGGGAAGTCTTTTTTTCTGTTTGTGAGTTTCCTGTGCTGTTGATGTATGATCACGGTTATGGAGAGTTTCAACAGTATTTCTAAAACCAATCTGCGATCATGATGAGTCAATAAAATCAACCTATAATGTTACTTGATCAAGATTAAAAAAATGTAAGATTAATTAAAATATTTTTGAAATTAATTTAAACCCAAAATATAATCTGTAAACAGTAGGAAGAAATTATATTTTTATAAAACAACAGAATGATCAATTATAAATAAATTCAATTGTGAATACTGCATGTTAATTTAGCAGGATGACTTTAATATTTATGCTTCAAATTAAATACAATTATCAAGTAATATAAAAGGTTGTTTTTTTTACTCATCTGGATCGCAGATTTTTTTCAGAATCGCTGTTACAACGCTTCATTACCGTAACCATACGTCAACAGCACAGAGAACAAATAAACAGAAAAATAGACTTACTCCTATTGCCTTTCTCCTGCTATTTCGCTTTCCGAGACGATTTCAGCCTATGGCAGCAGCACGTATCCGGACTTTCCGATGATTATATGTTTGCGCAATTAAATTTTGAAATCCAGTTGGATGATTATTCAAACATCATTTTCCTAACTATTGAGGGGTACTAAACAACGCCGATAAAGAAAACTCATCTTTGGGGAACAATTAACTGCCGTGGATTGGATTTTTTAACATATTCTAATTAATTATATTATTTTGATACAAAGGAAAAGTCATTTTTTAACCGTCAACTTTAAATGAACATCACTTTCTTTAGAATTAATTTTAATAGTCATAATAAAAACCATTACATTGCCAACGGGTAACAATTTTTTTATTCCAGTTTCATAAAATTCTGGAGTTCTGGAGGCGATAAAATCGTCCAAGGCTCTATCAGCATCTCCTTGGTTTCCGAAGCATTTTTCACCAAGGTACTGACTGAAATGTTTGAAAAGGTGAAAGTCTGTAGGAGAAAGGTCTGGTAAGTATGGTGAATGAGGCAAAGTTTCATATCCCAGTTCTTTTAACTTCAGCGAGGTCTTTCTTGCAATATGTGGACGAGAGTTGTCATTCAGAAGAATAGGCTCTTTTCTATTGAGTAATGCAGGCCGTTTTTGGTACTTCATGGTGCATTTTGTCAATTTTCTGACAATAATTTTTCGCTGTAATTGTTTTGCCTTGTTTTAGAAAACTGTAATGGATTAAACCGGACCACCAAACAGTTACCATGACTTTTTTTGTTGTAATTTTGGTTTCGAGAAAGGCTTTGGAGCCTCATTGAAATCCAACCACTGAGCTGAACGTTGGCGGTTATCGTATAGGATCCATTTTTAATTGCACGTTACAATTTTATCCAGAAATGGGTTGCATTGATTACTTAAAAACAGAGAAGAACACACGTTAATACGACGATTTTTTTGATTTTCGTTTAATTCGTGCGGCACCCACTTGTCCAGCTTTTTCAATTTCCCGATTTTTTTTCAGATGGCGAACAACTGTTGATTGGTGAACGTTGAGTTCTTGAGTGACTTCCCGTGAATTTTTATGCGGATCGGCATTGATTAACTTCTTCAAATGGTCGTCTTCAACTTGTGATGGTCGACTACCGTGTTCTTCATCTTCAAGGCTCTCGTTGCCACTATGAAACTTAGAAAACTAACGTTGAACTGTTCGTAAATTAGTGGTATGTTTTCCAAATACATTGCTAATATACCGAGCCGTTTCTGTCGCTTTTCGACTTAGTTTGAAATCTTAGAATAAAATTGTTCTCATTTACTTTTTTTCTAACATTTCTAATATAAAATAAATACACCTTAAATTATTAACAATAATGTCATACTTGGTATTAAAATATAGAGTAAAGTTTAAGCTTCAAAGTAAATTTAAATATGAATCTATTTATTAATGATTTTCTAAATACTAAGTTACTAAGTTCAGCTTTAGTAACCAACTGTTTGCGAAGTCAATTTTTTGGTACTTGTAAGAGTATAGATGGTAAACGTTATTAGTATTAAGAGAATAGACATATTTTAATTCCTTTTCCATACTTTTCTATAATATAATTCTTGAATAAATAAGATATTAACAACAATATGACTTTAATAATTAATAAATTAATTAATTACCTTTTTTGAATCACTAATAATTCAACATTAAATATTAGGGTGAACCAAAAGTCTTTTCGTATTCTCAACGTCTTTATGTTCAATTTTTTCTTATTGCCAAATAAAGATATTTTATATAAATGTGTTATAAGTTTTTAAAGCTCTTGAACTGCTCTATCACAACATATATTAAAAGTTATATATATATTATATATATATACAATATATATTATTAGTTGTTAATATAATTTTTATGGTCTTTTAGAAAAATCATGGAAAATTTTGAAATTACGACATTACTGGAAACAAGGTTTAAACGCAACTGCAGTAACAAAGAACATATGCGAAGTTGAAGGCGATAATGTGGTCTCAAATTGTACTGCACAAAATTGGTTCAAAAGGTTCAAGCAAGGCGACATTGACCTCGGAGACAATGCAGTTCAGGTCGACCTATCACCGTAGATTCCAGAGCAATTCGTGAAGCCGTCGAGACAAATCCGTCTATAAGTACTAACAGATTGTCGGCCGAACTCGATATTCCTCAAACATCCATTGTACGACACCTTCACGCTCTTGGCAAGGTCAATAGACGATGTCGAGAAGTGCCTCATGAATTCACACAAATTCAAGCCGAAAAGCGTTTTGAAACTTGTCGAAAATTGCTTGAAAATCCGCGCGATGACCGTTTCATCCGTCCAATTGTAACTTACGATGAAAAGGGGGTTTACTTCAATAATGCAGACCAACAAAATCAATGGTTGGACCCCGGACAAATGGCGAAACCGGTAGCGAAACGAGATCGTTTCTCAAGGAAGGCACTTTTGTATGTTTGGGGGAATTTTGAAGGCGTGATTCACTTTGAGCTGGTTCCAAATGGTCGTACCATCAACGCTGACCTTTACTGCGCCCAACTTGATCGAATGTATGCGGCACTTGGCGAGAAATACCCCGCTTTGATCAATCGAACGCGAGTTCTTCTACAACAGGACAATGCAAAACCGCACACTGCCAAACAAACAAAGGAAAGAATAAAAAATCTCAACGCCTTTGAACTTCTTCCACACCCAGCGTATAGTCCGGATCTTGCGCCATCCGACTATCACCTTTTCCGCTCTATAGCACACTTTCTTCGTGGTCGCAGCTTCAATAATCTGGCCGAGGTCGAAAACGGGTGTCACCAGTTCTTCGCTTCTAAGAACAAGGATTGGTACCGCAACGGGATCGCACAACTTGCACATAGATGGGTTCAAGCTATAGATTCAAATGGCCTTTACTTTGAAACTTAAATGTGTTTTATTTATTGTAAAATTATGTTTAAATTTTTAATAAAAAATACAAAGACTTTTGCTTCACCTTAATAGACAACAAGTAAACGAAAACTTCGTTTTCGAATTCCGCGAAACATAGAACGATAAAATGAAAAATTGTCAAAATAAGTGATTAAGTTTAACCCTTGAATGCATCTTGTATCAAAAATGATACAACAAACGTTTGAAAGTGCCATGCATCCAGTTTGTGTAAATAATTGCTGTCCTTTGTAAATAAATTATCTTTGTACATTTTTGTCTATGACGATTATAACAAAACATGTCAAAACTCCCGCCAATATTGATATAAACGTCAAAATTCTTTAAACGTCAAAAAATATTTCATGAAAAAATAAAAAATCATGCATTTAAGGGTTAAATAGAAGGAAGTATTGAAATCGGTATGTGATTGTTGGATTAATCCCTTGTTCGAATAGAATAATTCACAATAATCAAACAGAGATTTGAGTCATATTTACGGTTATCGCACCCAAATAGTCATTGCATTATTCATTCCGAAACTTTTAATTTATTTTTTTAATTAATAGTTTATATATATATATATATATATATATATATATATATATACAGTAGCGCTCAAAAATAACCGGACAAAGTGAAAATTGGCTATGTCTCTTGAATGGTATTAAATATATTAATGAAATTTTGCCAAAATGTGTAGCTTAAAAGTTTGATATCTTTCATAAAAAAAATGAAATTATTTAAAAATTTTTTTATAAAATCAAGCCATATTAATTTTTTACACAGTTCAAAAATAATCGGACACGAACAAAAATATATTTAATTAAACAGCATTACAGAAAA
>MQRK01251336.1:0-11831 GCA_001938485.1 Girardia tigrina
ATCATTAAGAATACGTTCATTGTTGGATAACCATGATCCTAATGGCCCAACTATGAATGTATCCAGTTCAACTTTCCATGAGTCCCCATAGGCATTTTGTATTCGTTCCCTTAAGTCCCAGTATTTATCTATATTTTTCCTATCTGCATTATGTATATTTATCTCAGTCTCATATGGGCACTTAACGTCTACAAGGAAGATTTTATGCTTTTCACGAAAACAGATTTGAAGGCCCACTCTTTGGGCAGAGCTAATGAAGACACATTCCTCGTTGACACAAATCTCTGCATCCGTGAAGGTAGACAGTTCCTTGGCTATGATTTCCTGAATTTAATCATGTCGGGCTTTCCAGAAATTACTCATAGAGTTACAGCCCACCAGCACATGTGCCCAGGGTTTAACTGTACTTATAGAGTACTTATAATAAAGTACGCAAGAAAAGGAAGTTAGAGGAAAGTAATTACAAAGAGGTAATTACTTCTAAATTCAAATCTAATGACGACAATATCAATAAGCAACTGTCACGTAGCACTGAATATGACTCTAATTTCGATATTGGATTTTATATTGATGCAAAATCAAAGCCAATTTCTTCTGAACTTAGACATTAGTTATTAAAGGTTTTCAAACCAACAGAAAATTACAATTTCAAAGAAGACGCAAGTGAAAAAAACGAAGTTTTAGGCGTACTTGGCTTTCACAGTATTCGCCATGGTTGGCTTATTTCAGTTCAATCTTTTTTGACTACATTCAATTCAAACGTGCATAGAGTGTAAACAGACAAAGATGATGAATATGAAAACAAAGGAAGAAAATGCAAAAATAATAGTGTTGGGATAGTTGTTTCCATAAAAAATGATTAAATTGAATAACAAAAGAAAACTTAATTCAACGAAATTCAAAAATTTATTTATATCGCATTCTGTTTACTTAAACAAGATTTTATTATTTTTTAAAAAACATGCATTACTTGATTTTTTTAAATAGCATCAGAAGTATTCGAGAATATATATTTAGATATTTGTGAAACATGACATGAAACTATAAGAAGATAAAGATAAATTTTGGAATGATAGATCATTTTAGCAAATAAGTGAGTTTGACGACAATCCAGAGACAGGACGAAGAAACAATAGTACAAACTATATTGCAGAAATGGATACTGAAATTCGGAGCATCAAAAGAGATTCATGTTATTTGCGGCAAGTGTTTTAAAGCAAAAAAAGAAATACTATAGTCAAGGGGCATTAAACTGATTTTCTCTAGCCCATATCAACATAACACGGTTTGATAGAAAGACAGTTCCGAACAATACTAGAATTTATACAAGTATGACTAAAATGAAAGAAATACGAATTTGACAGACATATTACCGGAGTTGGAATTCTCAATAAACGTAACAAAACAGAAAAATATAGGATGCAGTGCAACAGAAGTAGTGTTTGGCAGAAAAAAAGCAATAAAACGTATCAAGAAAGTATAAGATAAAAAATAAAGAAAGGAACAACTCTGAGGAGAAGAGATACGAAGAATATTCAAGGTTGGTGATATGGTTTGGAAAAGAATGGAGTTAATAACGCAAGGAGAGGACAAATTTGAGGGCCATATGAGATCATAGAACAGATTCATGAAATGATTTGCTGCGCTAAAGATTAAAATAGCAAACAAATAGTACAAATTGCCAAAATATCAAAATTCTCAAAGAGAGGATATATTAGGATCTTGGGGAGTTGTCATACAATTTTGAATTTTAATATTTAAAAATATTTCATACATTAAAATATAGCAGAAGAAATTTTAGAGTAAAAATATGTTTTGTAAATTAAAGTATTAGAAAATTATTTTTATAAAATCAAAATGAGAGGGTTAGTCTAAGATTTTAAAAACAATATGTTTTACGATTAAAATATAAACTTTATGATTAAAAAATTTTTGCTATGAAGATTTTTTAAAAAAAAATGATTTAACCCTTATCGTACCGCACATGTCAATGTGCGCTTAACACCCACCATATAACATTTTGTTTCACATGCAAAAGGCATCTAAATGGGAGAGAAATATTGGAACGGAATATCCGCGAAACCTAACTCATGTCACTAGTTATTGGAAGCGTTTTCATTTTATTTTCCTTAAAAAATAATGCGAAATTTCGTGAAATTTCGGCATGAGGAGTGATACCTCGTTCATATTACACTGGACTGTTTGATTACGATGAATTTATGGCTTCGATTGTCCCACTGTTTCATACAGATGAAACGTGACAACTATACAAATGCTTGAAAGCACTTTATTCGTCATCTAAGTTGTGACATGTCTCGACTATATATGGAAAAAAAGACACATGAATAAGAAACTCTCGAAATCTTTGGTATTTTTTACTTTCTACGAGGATCAAAGTCGTATAGTAAATAAATTTAAAATTGTAAATCTTTTTAACTTTGAAATGTCAAAGTTTGTATTTATAAATTAATCGAATTGAGGAAAACAATTATGGAAATTCAGAACCTATGAAACGTTATTGTTCACATTTGTAATACTTATTTTATTATTCTAACAATTTAAAAACTAGAAGTCGACTCTTCTTTATATCGTGGTTTTAAAAACACAAATTATTGTATTTTTTTGTTGAAAACTTGTACATTTTATTGAGGTAGTTTGAATGTACTACATTCACATATCCATTTTTATGTATCATTTTACGAAAATCTAGTCTGAAAAACTAGATATTAGATATTTATATTTGTGTAGAGACTTATGTTTACGAAAATTTAAAATTTTATTGAGGTTGTTTGTTTTTATGAACGCTTTCACATGTCCATTTTTTATTTTACTAAAATCTAGTCCGAAAAACTAGATATTAGATACTTATGTTTACAATATTACCTATTGTACCCGGATTCAGTTAATATACTCATAAATTTACTCAGAAAAATTATTTATTGTTATTAATTAGGTTTTTCTGCAATCGCTTAATTATTTAGTACCTTAATTAGGTTGCTTAATTGATTGATTAAATTTTTGACGATAGATTTTTGTACATCTTATTCTGTTAATAAATTTCACTTTTCACTAGAAATTAACCAGTGTATTAAAAAACTTTTTATATATCCATGCTAAAATTATTATTACTCTACACTGCCAACATATTTTTTGTGATTTTTGTATAGAGATAATTACAAATTTGATAATTACTATTACACTTTTTAATAAATTTATTATGTTATTAATAACTATTTAAATTTGTTGTAGAAAGAAAATTTTCATATAAACAATTTTAAAAAATAGTTACTTTAAATTAAATAGTTACTAATAACATAATAAATTTATTATAAATCATGGAAGAAAAAAAACGTTTGTTGAAAAAAATTGTCGTTTAATCAAATTTTTAAATTATCATTTATTAACATCGAAAATGAGTAAGTGTCTAAAGTATGAAGAAAGTTTATTTAGAAAAAAGCCTTCAAAAATAGGTTTCTTTAATTCCATGGATATATATATATATATTTACAAAGCAAGTTAATATATAAAGTATGGAAAAATGTATTCATAATAAATCATAAAAAAGTATTTTAACTAATTTTAATGAAGTTTCTTCTATCCGTTAATATGTATTTTGTTTCTTTTCTTGTTGTATTTTGTGTTCTTAATATGTAGCTTTTTATTTTAAAATGTTTCATAAGCAATACATTTTTATCAAATATTTAAGTGTCTTTCTATTTATAATTTCAAATCTAGCAATTATCTTTTACAGTTACACCTTACAAAAATAATTAAAATTAGCTACAATCAATCGTATAGTTTTTTTATTGATTTTTTTTCAACTTTTATAATCTATACAGCAATTTATTGATTACCAAGCTGTCTTTATTTAAATAAATAAAATCTAATTGATTTTTATCGATGTGCCAATTTTTGTATAGGAATCGTAATGTAAATAAATAATAAATATTTTGATAGAAACAATATTTACTATTTTACAAACCATTAAATATTTTAGAATTATCATAAATTTTAAATTTAAACAATACGAGTAATTATAACAATAAGTGAAATTGATTTTGGTAAAATTTTACTTAAATTTTAGTTATTTTAATTTAATGGGCAAATAAAAAACAATAAACAAACATTTTCTAGTGGACTTTCATTTTACATTGCAACTGTCATTTTTAATTGAGACCTATATGTAAAAATTTCATGAGTTTTGATTAATATTTAAAAAATTTAAAATTATAAAAAACAATTTAAAAAATTCCAAATTGCAAATCAAAAGTTTCAAATCTAAATCAGAAATCTAAATGTAAATTATAATTTACTGATATAAATTTTAAAAATTAAATCAAAATTCAAAATAAAAATCTCAATTTAAAATGAAACCCCTATGATATAAATTTGGAAATTGAGGACATCACTTGTAACTAAACTACATTGAAGATTTTTTTTATTTTTAAAATTCTAATATTATCATAATTGTTGATTTAATTTTGTATATTTAATGTACAGGTGCATCGGCCCTCCCAGGCCCTTGGGTGAGGCTTAATATTTGAAAATTTTGTTTGGTTAGTGCTGACGATAAATCATTAAAAAATTTTTTTGTAGTTTTTTTTATCCCTGTTTTGTTTTGTATTCGTAAAGCATATTTCACTAATATTTACTCATTTTCAAATTTGTTAAAACAGGAAGACAAGACCATTGCTATCTAGTATGGGCTATTAAAATCAACAAATTATTTGTTATAAATGGTCAAAAAAGGTATTTTTAATTATTTTTTGAAAATTTAGTAACAGTACTAGAAATATATCAGTCACAAAAAGTATTTTTTGAAATTATCTAATTTTTTCGAAAGGTAAAATGTAGTTAATCTTTAGAAAAATATATTTGAAAAGATAAAAAATGGTGTACATTTTTTGCGGCATACGTGCACCTCTGACTTAATGTAAAATAAAACGCTTTCTAAAAACCATGAAATAATAGAAAAATATTTATAATAAAAATTTGAAATTCAAACTGAAATAATAATAATTTAAATTTTAAATTTATAAAATAGTCAGAAAATTTGTTTAAATTTCTTGTAAATTTTAACACGTTACAATGGATCATGAAAACTGGCCTGATCTAAATGAATCTCGACAAATAAAGCCGTCAAAGATTCAAGTTTGTGTAAATATTTGTTTAATTATATTAAATCGCTTTAGAAAATCATAGATGACAAAAATGAAATTAATATCAAATCAAAAACGAAAAAACACGTGGAAAAGGTACAGAGTTTTTATTATTCAATTTATTTCACTTATTCTTATAGAAAAGGTTAATTAAAACAGAAACTATTCCTAAAATTAATTGTAAACCAATACAAGAATTTAACCCATCTTTTGCTTTTGATCATAACTTCGATATTAACCGAAAAAACATAAGAAAACCATGTTGCTCGGATTATAAAACTTATAACACAACAACGAAAGACATAGAAGAGTCGATGAACAGATTCATGTTCCTTTCGAGTCTGACAAAGATTCGAATGAATCTTATGTCGTTCTATTTCAGTGAAGCAAATTTAAGAAAGGATTCATATATGATAAAGAATATGGATAAAAATGGATGGATTCCAGTTCATATTGTTTTGGATTTTCCACGATTGAAAAGAACCAGAGCAACTGTTTCTGATTTATATAATGTAGGATAACTATTTCTTTTAAACAATTTAATTTGAAAACATTTTTAAAGATTTGTAGCAACTTGCATCTCGCTCCATTCTCAATTCAAAAAGGATCGGTTACTGATTCGTATTTTGAATTTAACGAGACAGGAGACATGATCAGAAGAAACGACATGGAAAATTTTGAGGCCATATTTCAAAGCTTTGAGATATCAAAAGATATAAATTTGAAAATAGTTCCGGAGATTCCATTTCCTGATCATACATATTCATTTTTCGAAAGCCAATTAGAACCATCTATTGATAAATATGTGCCAGAAGAAGAGGAATACAATACCAAAGGTTTGTAATAATAAAGACATAAACTGAGATTACAAACTCGTTTAGAAGTTGTCCAAGAGAATATCGACTTCGAATTTTTCGAATCAAAAGAAAAACCGATACCGAAAAAGAGAATTCCCCGAAAAAAACAGATCACTGGGGATTCTGAAAGTGAATTGGATGAAAGTAACGTTTATATAGTAACGTTAAACCCAACGACGCCCGATTGGAATGACGTTAGTGACACAGAATCATTCATCGAACAAAAGTATCCAAACAGTGAAAAAAGGTTCTTTTTTAATGGAGTCAAACATTTTATCTAAATTCTTTTAGAGTTCTATTAAGAAAGAATTTCGAAGAATCATTTAACACACGGACGCGGTATCATTCATTCTCCAGCTGTTCGACCTATGATGTATTTATTGATTGATTAAATTATTAAATATTCAAAAAAACATTTTAGAGTCAGGATGAACTCGATGCATTTAGTGAACTTTCAATCGATGAAAAGGTCGATCTGATTAGTAATTATAACAATGCACCTGTGACAATTTGCAAGTTCAAACCAACTGGATTCGAATGTGAGAATTATTCCTTCTTAAACGAAGGCAACATCAGTTCCTACAACAACCCGATAGACATGTACAATTTCAACAGTGTGCACGATTCTAGACACATAGAAGAGATAGATAAACTTCTGGAGAACGTTATTTTCGAATATCAACGGGCAAACATACCAGAGCCACAGTTAAAGAAGACGAGAAAAGTTATTTCAAAAAGACCAGTGAAAAAATTAAACGTTTGTGAATCGGATAATGATGATGTTAAATCAGTGGACGATAGGATGATGGGATATTTATGCGAGAAACCGAGAAGAAAACGAACTTCATCGTCTAGTAGTTACAGTCAGTACCCAGATTCAGGGAAGTTATTATCGAAAGGACTTCAAATTCCACACCAAAATCATCCGAGTGAAAAATTATTAAACGATGAATTCGTTTTCAGTGAATATAAAGATTTCAAAGAAAGGGCATTGAAAGATCGAGAATCGACAGGCTGTGGAAGATCTGCTGAAATGAATGCATTATTCCGATTCTGGTCATTCTTTTTGAGAGAAAACAGTCAAATGAAAATGTACCGTGAATTTCAAGAACTTGCTTGGGAAGATGCCAGTTATGGATATAGATACGGTGTCGAATGTGTTTTTAGAATGTTCACTTATAAATTAGAAACTAAAGAGCATTTTAATATGGAAGAATATATTGATTTCCAGAATAATGTAATAAAGGATTTAAAAGCAAATAGCTTGTATGGATTAGAGAAATTCTGGGCCTTAAGACATTACGGCAATTTAAATGTGGAGGCGTTACCGGAAATCGAGGAAAAATTGAAACAATACAAGACTAAAGAAGACTTTAGAAAAAATGTATATTTATTTTTTAATGATATAAAATTAATTTTTATTATAGTTCGTCCCTCCTCAAGGATTTTACGGTTATCAAAATGTCTATTAAACTGTCTATTATATAATAAAAATACTTTCAAATTCCGTGTTTTTTATTTAAAACAATATTTATTGTACAAGATCGTTTCTTAAATAATTCCTATTAATAGTGTGTAATCTAAAATATATAAGTAGATGTATTAATTATAAATAATAAATAACGATTTACTTGTTTTGTGTCATTTTATTAAGGAAATTCATGTATGTTTTGGGAATGTTTTCTGGTTCCAAAATAGCCTGAAATGTTGTTATTCAGAATAAAAGATACAAAGAAATTACCGCATTGAAAACGATAGCTGTTGCAATTGAATATAGAAAAATTATTAATTCAGTGTTATGACAAGTGAAAATTTGTGATAAATATGTTTTACAACATAATTCGATTAGCTTAGTTATAGAATACATCGATATAGATACACTTGGATATAACTTATTCGCAAAGCCTGCAATAAATCCAGATGTTAAAGCAAAACAGGTCTTAGAATCATTAAAGAGTTTCCTTTGAATACACTGTGTAAACTAGAATACGTTAAATGTAACAGCTAAAAAAGTAATTTACTCTAAATAAAAATGAGAATAGACCAATAAATAATCCTAATTTGTACGTATTTCTTTTAAAGAGTTTCTTAATTCCAATAATTGGAGACTTGAAATTCTTTAGTAATAAAATCGCACATTCAATGAAGAATCCAGACAGAAATGGCTTGTAAAATCCCTTTAAAAATATTAAATGAGGTAGATAAATAATTAGTTATATAATAAAATTTAGTGTTATTTAACTAATTATCGATTAATAATATTCATGAGATACTAGTTTCTTTTAGTTAACTGAAATTCAAGAGTAAGGGTACAATCATAGCATGACCATAATATTATTTAGTCGTTTATCAATTCGAATAATTTAGTCTTTGTTATACTCATTAATAAATAAGACTTACTATTACTATTAAGACTTACTATTGATTACTATTAACATAAATTTTTACAAAAAAATCATTTTTAAAAATTTTATTTTTCTATTTACTTTATTCTTTTTATTTAGTTGTTTTTAGGCGTAATTAATTTAATTATTATTTAATGAAATTATTTACCAATATCAACATGACTTTATATTTTAAAACATTTCATACATCAAGTGTATGAAATAAATTAAGAAATATAGATTAAAAAGTGTGATTTATATAATGTTTGCTTGGTTCGATCTTGTTTTGCCATCTTTTTCACTGTTAAATTAATTAAGTCACATCTAAATTTAAAAATTAAGAAAATTGTGGAAGCAATGAAGATCAAATCCTTTAATCATAAAATCAATTTATGCACATCATTTTCTTCAACTTCATTGAAATTATTATGATTGAAAAATTACATAATGATTACATGAACATTGATTTGGTATATTAATGTTGTTAGATTATAGATAAATGATAACAAAATCGAGCAATAATAATTTTATTTTCAAAATAACACTTTTTATAATTAAAACAACCCATATTTTTATCTCACATTCCTCCTTTCTACATGTTACTAGAACTGTATTTGAATTTTTCTTTTGACGAACTTATTTGAAATCTTCTTTTATCTGCTTTTTGATTCTTATTTGAGGTCTTCATTGATGTTAAACAAGCAATACCCTTTTTCTAAACGACCTGATATCACTGCTATCTTCATCGTAACTCGATGATACTAATATTTTTTATGATAATTCATTTGGATTCTTCTATTATCTGGTACGTTAAATAATATATAACTGCAAGATATTATAATTTCTTCTATCTTGAATGGACCAATAAATTTCTCTTCAAAATCTGATGTCTGTCTGGATTTTACAAGCACGATATATCCAACTTTTAGCCTCTTATTCCAACGCTGTTAATTTTATCAACAGTTTTCTTTAGAACTTTGTTTATTGATACAATATTGCGAGATATTTGGGGATCTCTAATTCAACAACCATTTTAAATTTTGGTGATCGGTACCAACTTCGAATTTAACTCCTAAAAGATAATGCTTGAATTTAAAAACAAATACATACATCGTAAGAGTTCTTCGCGAGTGATACAATACGTCCTTTGACTTATCGTAATGTTCTTAGACGCATAAGCAATTACATGTTCTTTTCATTCTTGAATTTATGATAACATGGTACCTATACTGTTATGAAAAGTATCTGTCCAAGATGTATTTACAATCTTCACAATAAGTTTCAATACTGGTGGGACATGAGTGACGTTTTAAGTCTCGTAAATCCTGCGATATTTTCGCGATATTAATATTGCATCCTTCATACTAGTGGCTCGGTTATTATTGGAAAATGTTTTATAAAAGTCCGATAATTATTACAAAAACCTTAAAATTCTTGCAGCTCTTTCTTACCATTATGTCAATTCCTCTTACAAATAGATTCTATTTTATTGGGATCTATCCTAATTCCAGTCTAATTTATAATATGACCAAAATATTTGACTTCTTGTTGAAAGAAAAATTTTAACCCAGCCTCTTTTATCCGTGGTAAAATTTTATCTAATCTCTCATTGTCTTTTAGTATTTTAAAACATCATCTAAATAAATAACAAAACTCATTCAGTTTTCTTATCATCATCCTCTGGAATGTAGCCGGAGCGGCACATAGCCCGAACAGCATTCGAGTGAATTCAAACTGTCATATCTTGTACTAAATAAATGTACCGCCTTGGTTTGAATGCAATCAGTCTGCAATCACCGGTATCGAATGTATGCTCTATGACGTTAATTATACCTAGATCAAATTTAAGCATGCTGAATATGTTATTTTCAAAATTTCTTCCCGAAATCCTATTATTTTTTCATTCTCCGTGGATCGTGTTTTTCCATTATTGATTTTATGATCACTCTTCTCTGTATTTTGTCTTAAATATTTTGGATCATATTCATTTTGTCAAAAGGTTCGACCTCTATTAACTTTTCTATGTGATCCATTCACATCCCAATGTGTGTTTTCATTATCTCTACTTTCTCCATTAATATCGAAGCAGGATGTTTGGACGTAGACATTATTTTATTACTATCAGAAACTGATATTTTAATTAAAAATTAATATTTTTTTGGTTATGATATATGGAAACTGTTATTTTAAGATTTCAGTAATTTTTAAAAATTTTTTTGTAATTAGATTTCAATTATATCATTATTAAAAGGTGATAAATTTTCATTTTACAATTTTTAATTTTAATAAATGATCATTTAATTTTAAATTGTTAATTTAAATATCATTTATATTAGTTTTTTGTTTTGTTATTATAAATCAACGGTTTTTTAATGTTCTATTTCTAATACGCTGGATGGAACTGAAAACCCTTGAAAGAGACGGCGACTTCAACTGCCTTTATTATCGGATACAGGAGGACCGAGATGCTATTGCTGTGGCGGAAACGAACATTTTGCACGTGAATGTGCGACCGGGAGGCGGCGCTTCCAAAAAACAAATGATCGAACCGAGAACCGAGAGCTGAGGCAAATAAGCGGATGCTTCAATTGCGGACAGAGCGGTCACATGGCAAGTAAGTGCCAGCAACGCAAAACTGATCCGGCGGGAAACCGATAGCCGGTCCTCACTATTGCGCGGATGGGGAGTCCGGCTGTAATGACGCGCGTCTTGCATTCGATCCGGTGAACGTTTACGGGAGAACCGTGAGCGCGATGGTTGACACGGGATGTTCGACATCAGTCGTTGCAAGGGCATTAGTGCCGCCGGCTAAGTTAGTTCGAGTTGACGAAACAGTTCGAATGATGGCTCAGCGGCGAGCGTGCGGTTCAGGGCGACGTTGCCGATCGATTGTGGCGGCAAGCGTCTCGAATATCGTGTCATAGTGGTGCCGGAAGTCGTCAGGTCGAGGACTGGGGTACTTCTCAGTATGGACGTAATCAGCCAACTCGTGGGCATGTGGGTGCCCCTTGGAGGTGGCGCCCCAACGTTTGGGGGGATCGAGCACCAGGCGGCGGTGGCTAGAGTGAATCGACCGGCACACGCAAGGATCGACGATGCCGATTTTTCGGTTGAATTCGATAGCCGTTCATGGACAGTGGCATGGAAGTGGAAGAGGGGCGAAGCTCCCTGAGTCACTCGGGGGAGCAGCGGCCTATGCGTCGGTCAAGCAACACGAGAAAGAGGGGAGCCAAGAGCTGGCCGAATGGAAAAAGAACGGGTGGCTCATTCCTTTCAAAGACGATCTTGCCGCTGATGGCTGTAGTTCAGACCGCCAAAGGGAAGGTGCGGTCGGTACTTGTCTATCGGGCACTCAACGAGTTGGTTTCAAGTAACATGGCAAAGAGCCTTGTGTGCGCTGAAAAATTGGGCAAATGGCGGAAGATGGGGAC